>JAYDYQ010000670.1:0-38274 GCA_034814905.1 Penstemon davidsonii | reverse complement strand
TGGGCATCTAGACCTATTATTTTCTCTTGTTCTTTTGCAAATAATGATTCAAATTTAGAGGCAAGTCTGAAGGAAACCAAAATATAGAGACTAAATCTGATGTTTATATTTTACTATTTAGACCAGGGAATATATTGTGCCATTTTTTACAGTAACCACTCGGTTTCATTTCCTGTTGTAACTGGACATTATTAACTGTTTTGACGATTCTATATAACTGCTCTGTTGCGATATAATTTGCGCACAATCTCATTCTGGTGATCCCTCATTTTTATATCTCGGGATGCATTATGTACGCTATTTAAGTTTTTTAAACTTCGAACGTTGTCCTGATATTTTGCATGTTATAATCTATTTAAAAGATTTATGTATATGGTGCATTTTCAACCTGTGTGATTGTGTCATGGTTCAGTCAAATTTTATATTTCATATGAGAAAAAAGCTGTGTGATGTTTTAACTATGAAGAATTATTTACTTTCCAATCAGGGAAGGGTTCCGCTCCAGATTGGAAAATATTGTTCGTGGTCAAGTAAGCAGCCATCCTGAAACCACATCTAACAATAGCAACAATGATTCTAGAAATGATCAGGGTAATACAAATGCTCCACATGAGGTTCAACATGAAGATTCGGAAGTTCACGATCACGATTTACCAAATCAGAGCAGAAATCAACATTTTGTTCCTGATCAGCAATTAGGACATATTGAAAATGAAAGAGAAAATGGACAGCAATCAGGGCATGATGACGGCTCTAGTGGATGGACACATAATAGCACTTCAGAAGATCGAGATCGAAATTGGCAGGAAAATGCCACAACAACAGCAATGGCAACTGAAGATACAGAGCAACGCCGTTTGCATGAAGCTCATGAGGTTTGGCATGAAAATGGCTCACGAGAATCTGTGGATAATTGGTCAGAAGGGTATTCAGACCCACCAATGATTCGGCGCCCTGTTTCATATAGAAGAGTCACCACCAGGTTCCACCCACCTGATGATGATAATGTGTACAGCATGGAACTCAGGGAGCTACTTAGCAGGTCTTTTTTTTTGTTAATAGACTTTTATTTTGTACTTGAAAAGAGCTACTTAGCAGGTTAGAGTGAAATGCAAAAACACCCTCTATGCCTTGTCTAATTAGCAAAAAAACCCGTGTATTTTTATTATCAACCCCCCACATGCTATTTTTTATTTGCAAAAAATCCCATCCTACATATTTTACAGGAAAAATGACAATTATACTCCCACCAAAAAATGCGAAAGCACCCATGACTATAATCCCCATGTTAACTATGAAAATTGGCAATAACCCCCCTGTTCACTTAAAAATTTGGCAATAACCTCCCTCTTGAGTTATGAAGGAATTTCAATTGGGGTCTTTTGCTGATAAAAAATAACACATGGGGGGGGGGGGTTGCTAATTATGCAAATCACAGGGGGTAGTTATGCATTTAGCTCTAGTAGGTTATTGTCTCGTTTGTTGCGTATCTAAATTCTTCCGTTTTCATTTTATTTGAACTTTGAACTGATTAAATCTTTTACTTTAGGAGGAGCGTCTCAAATCTTCTTCGTAGTGGTTTTCGCGAGAGCCTGGATCAGTTGATACAGTCATATGTGGAAAGGCGAGGGAGATCTCCTATTGATTGGGACTTGCATAGGAACAACTTGCCTATTCCTCCATCACAAGAGAGGGTTCAGGACCAACCAAATGATGAACAGAATGAGGATCAGCATGATGGTATTGGTAGACCTTCTTTAGTATTGCCGACTCCTCCAGTACCACCACCACAACCCATTTGGCATCAGGATCTGCACCACTCTGGCTGGTCTCGTCATGGGGACCATCGTTCTGAACTCGTGTGTTCTCTCTCTCTCTCTCTCTCTCTCTCTCTCTCTGTGTGTGCGTGTTCGTGTGCGTGTCTGTGTGTGTCTGAATGTTCTGACGTGCAATCCTTGTTGCCTGAATTTACCATGACATGTATATTGATTCCATGTTGTTCTTGATAGCTACTATACATCTTTTATGCTATGGCAATGATTTTGCTTTGTTAACTGTTTTTTAGCACTATGTTAATGCGCTTCATCGATTGACGACTATAAGCCGCAAATCTTATTGAAACCTAATTAGCTTAAGATGCCTTGACTTATTTCTTTCATAATCTGAAAAGGTTCTAATATTTTATACTCTTTTTGTTTACAAAAAGTCACTTTTGCTTTAGTCGGTGGATAAGTGGCAAAAAAGCATTTTTAGTCCTCTTTTACTTGTTGGCAATTTTGGGACAGTTTTTTGTTCGGTAAGCATTTTCGATTCTTCAACTTTTATTATTGTAATTTTATGGCATTTGACTGCAATTTTGGCCATTAAATTTTTAGTAGTTGCAATATTAGGACATTTGACAACAATTTCGCTCCATTGCTCCCGAAATTTAAAAAGTTAAAGGACCAAAATTGCAGTTAAATGTCCTAAAATTGCAAACACTAGAAGTACCTTAAAAAAGAAAATGTCCCAAAATCACTATCCATTAAAAGTTAAAGAACTTTAAATGCATTTTTGCCGTGGATAAGTAGTAGGTTATTCAAAATCTTATGATTTGTGATTCAAGCCAATAATCTCTTCTGTCTTTTTCGTACTTTTGTTTAGCATGATGAGGAATGCTAGAATGGTTACACTGAATTGATCATTTAAAAAAGATGCAACCATAAACTATCAAAGTTGTACATTTATCTTAATTTGAAACTGAGTGATTACTTGTTATTAGCAGGAATGGGAAATGTTCAATGATCTGAGAGCAGACGTGGCAAAACTTCAGCAAGGTATGAATAATATGCAAAGGATGTTAGAAGCTTGCATGGACATGCAACTGGAGCTTCAACGCTCAGTTCGACAAGAAGTCTCAGCTGCCCTTAATCGATCAAGCGGTGGACACGGTAATTTTGCAAACTCTTGATGCTAGCTAGTCTTCTCTTAGTTTTCCGGAATAGAGAGAAAATGCTGCTTTAATCTGTTGGGCTTTTCTTAAAACATATCTGTACATGCACAGGTGCTGCTGAGACCTCAGGGGATGGGTCTAAATGGGCTCATGTTAGAAAGGGTACCTGCTGTGTGTGTTGCGATAACCATATTGATGCCCTATTGTACAGGTATGATTGCCAATGATAATAAGTATGAGTAGTCTTTATATTCATCTAACTGATATGACAGCTATCTGACCTACTTTTCACCCGAAAACCTGACATTAGGGTAATTTACGCTCGGACCCACCCCCTCACGTGAATCCTAATTATATAGTTCCAGAAATTACAAGAACACCCTTACATGGGGTATGTTTGTAAATTTTTTCAGAAGTTGTAGGAGGTGTTCTTGTAAGGATTGTTGAAGCTATAAAGGGTGTTTTGGTAAGTAGTCTAAATCGGAAGAGGTTTTTGTAATTTCCAAAATAGCGGAGAAGTCCGCATAATGCCAGTAAACCTCAGGGGTTCCGGTTGTAAATCACCCTACTTTATATTCTGAAAATTGCACCCAAAATACATTGAGGTCATGTTTCCAAATGTTATTGCACAAATATCTAAAGTAATTTTGACAAAAGAAAGCAAGCCAAAACTTATCCAAACTGGGTTCAGGTGTTTTTTCTTTCCGTCACCAGTATATTTGCCCTAATCTTTGTCTCCCTATCTTTGGTCGCAGGTGTGGGCACATGTGCACTTGCTCTAAATGTGCTAATGAATTATTTCGCGGAGGAGGAAAATGTCCATTGTGTCGAGCACCAATCGTTGAGGTGATTAGGGCTTACTCGATACTGTAAAAAAGAGAAGTAGATAAGTAAACATATGCAGTCAATTCAAACGAAGAAGTGGTAAAGATATCGTTGTTGATCTTTCATCTCTAAAGCAGCAGCTCCCCTTTTGGTCTTATTATCGGTAGAATAGTAGTCTGTCACTGTTTTCCTGATTATATGTGGAACCGTTTGCATTGTATAATTGGAATAACAGTTGGCACTAATGGCTTTTTGAATCATTCGTTAATACATTTACATACTCCCCCCCCCCCCCCCCCCCCTCCTCCTTTCTTTTGCTCCCCTGAGTTTTAGGTAAGAGTTAAAAAAGTGAAACTTTTAGGCATTTTTACATTTATACCCTCAAAAGTAGTGGTGGAGAATTAGTGGCGTCAAATCATTGGTTTAAACGAAAGGTTACTTTTGAGAAAAATAATTTTATACTCTCTCCGTACTTTTTTGTTTGCTCTTATTTCTTTTTTGGGATGTATCAAAACAATACTCTCTTTCCAAATATGAAATTATTTTTCTCAGAAGTACCTTTTCCATAAGTTATTGATGATGGGATAGTGTCCTGCAAGCCAATATATTTAGCTTGTATTAGGACTATCGTAATCTTTCTCTAGTATAAATGAATTAATACGCTCGTTTGTTTATAGTATGTAAATCAAAAATGGCCAACTTCATCTCTCGCAAATCACTTAAGCGATTGGATGAAATCCTTAGATCACAATAGACTATGGGACGATTCACTTCAGCATGAGTGCAATCATGAAACAGTCTCTAAGGTCGTGATCTTAAAAAATGTTCCATGTCATAGATTCCGAACGAGACGGGGTATCGAAGGAATCGCAAAGACTTGTACAAATATGCAGGATTCACTTGGAGTGAATTTGTAGCGTTTCATGAGCAAGGCATTTGATGCTAGTGCATATGAGTAGGTGGTTCGATAGGGGATCGAACGCATTGAACGACCCGAACAGAGAAACCCATTTTGGAAGCGCATGACGCACATCGGCGATGGGATGTTTCTCAAACTTATAATAGTGTACGATTTAGTCCTTAGACTTGAGATGCTAGGGCGAATTCGTTGCATGGGTGTGCGTACTTAGATTTAGGTGCCGATCACGTAGCCTGATCATTGTGTGCCTAAGTTGGGTGCGTATAGTCGTGTACGCGAATGGTTAGCATCAATATGGGATCTACCGACTCAACGTAGTGTGTTGAGAGAATTTCCTGTACGTTCTTAGATAATAGATTCCGAGAAACCCATGGCCGTGGTCGGTGACGGATTTGGAAAGGGGTTTCCAAATTTAGCAGTCACACTGGAATTATTATCCAGAATTAGAAGTACAGAATCGAGATAATTAGAGGTGCCGATCAATTCACACACCCTAGGTCTCGGTCGGGAAATTAAGTCGATAGAAGGACCGTATGTACATGGTACTTATAAGAGGTGAGGTTCACTGAGATCAATTCACCTGAAGTTGGGCCTCATGGGCTTGTGGCTAGACATCGACCATGAGGTGTGGGTACTCATGAATTAATAAGGAGATTAATTCTTGAGTGGTTAATTGAAGGTGTTCAATTAATCGGAGCAATTAATAAGCTCGCAAATTAAATCACGAAAGTCGTGGGCCCGCGGCCAATTGATGGTGAACCTAGAGGGTCACACACAATACAATTGGACTGCAACAAATCACATAAGGAAAGTTTGATTTAAGGAGTTAAATCAAAACTGGAGAATTAAAGTGTTAATTCTTAAAGGAGAAAAATAATTAGAAGTAGTCTAATTAATTAATGGAGAAGAATTAATTAATTAATTGGATTAATTAATTAAATGGGCTGAATTAATTAAAAGAGTTTAATTAATTAAAGTGTCTAATTAATTAAAGAGTTTAATTAATTAAAGGAGACCTAGTTAGTTAAGGAAATAAAGATAGAATGGGATTCTACTTTCCTAACTAGGTAAGGGGCGATTTTTAGAAGATAATTAATGGAAGAGTTTGTTTTCTTGTGTGACAAGGAAAATCTAAGAGATATACATGTATATCTTGTTTCCTAATGAGATAAGGAAAAAGATCTTGATATACATGGAAGAGATATCTATTAAGAGAAGGATTCTTCTCTTATAAATATATATCTCTTCATACCTCTTCTATAAGTGAAAAACCTAAGCCCTAGACTACACATGTAGCCGCCCCCCTCTCCTAAGATCTGAAAATCGCCCCCCTTCCCTCTACAGAGATGGTCGGCCGAACCCTGTGAAATTGCACAGGGTTTATGCTTTTTTCCTATTCTTTCTTCCTTGCTTGATAACCTTTGGATCTTAGTTCTGAGCCTGTGGATCCAAAGGAGTTGCTTCAATCCAGTTGGTGTGGACACCGCTAGAGGCACAACACATGGAGTGCTTCTCCGAACCAAAAGTCCTGCAGATCTGAAAGAAGACCGGAGAAAAATCACCACGGTTCCCGTGGTAAGGTAAAATCGCTAAACACCCTATGTATGTTTCGATTTAAGTAAAAATCCTTTTCGTATGACTAGATGAATAAAGATTGCTGGTTTGGGTTATTTAAAAATTTTAAATTCCGCTGCTTTTGACGTTCTGACGTTACCAATAACCCAACAGTGGTATCAGAGCCTAATTCATTACTCTCATACGAAAAGATCTGAATATAATTTGATTGCCTTATTGTATTGCATGTTATATTGGTGTTATTGATTCTTACTTGTTATGGGTAGATCTGATTTTGGGTAAAATTGCATAAAAACGTTTTGGGATAATTTTGTATTTTTCGAAAATAAAGGGCTGTTTTTACGATTAGCGAATTTTTGGAAAACCTGGACTGAAATTGAGATTTTACGAACTGTGTACTTTCTGGAAATTTTCAAATTTGGGGCTGTTTTGCAATTAACGAAAGTTTTGGGGCTGTTTTGTAAATACCGAAAACTGTAGGGGCTGAATTGCAAATTCGAAATTTTTTCTGGAAATAAAATTTTTATTTTTGGTCCTCTGCCCAGTTTTAATTTTGGGGTTAAATTGTTATTTCCAAAACTTCAAGTTTCAAATCGCAATTTCCAAAAGTTGGAGGGCCGAATTGCAATTTTCTGAAGTTGAAAATTTTTATTCTGATTTTATGCATAAAATGGTTTTGTTTATCCGAGTATAGATTACCTATAATTAGTAGAGACTAAAGTAAGAATCTAGAGAAATATTTTAAAGGCGTTTAAAATAATTGAAGTAAGATAGGAAACTAGTAAATGTGTTTGCTTGTTTCTTTGCTCAACGTGAATTGTTTTCGTGGTTTTCGATCGAGCCGAGCCTTGACCTTAGATGTGATTGGTTTATTTTGCTTTGGATTTTTGTTGGGCCTGCGAGCCTTTATTTGGGCCTTTTTGTGCCAATGTAATAGATTAGGGCTTTACATTAAATAGTTTAGGATGGAGGCCCATTACATGCAAGAAGGAAGCCCAGTGGAGAATGAAGGCCAAGTATGCTTGGTTATTAATGTAATAGCCTAGGCCCATTAAGAACCCATTAGATAGACCAATTGGGCCAACATTATTGGCTCAATGACGGCCCAAACATAGGTGGCTCCCGATCGAAAACATATTGTGTTAGAAATGCATGCTAGGTTTATTTATTTATGTTTTATTTATTTATTGATTCTATTATTTGGCTTGTATGGTGATGCGCGCTAGAATATTAGAACGTAAATAAGATAATTCATAATCGAAGCGGTGAGATCTCGAGAGAGTTTGCCTTAAACTTTCAAACCAGCAAATCCCCTCTTGAATTAAATATTAAGTCATATTTGGTTAAAATAAAATGATGTATTTATATAAATCCAAGCCTTCCATCAATAGGGACTAGCGTATGTTGTCTACTTATCGATTAAGGTGATCCAGAGTCTGGCACCTGAGGCGAAGAAAGGGACAATACGTGAAATCTCTCGATTCTTGTTTATTAAATAAACTCGACAAGGGTGGGGACTGGTCGGGACATGTATAATCGACCGATAACCAGTTACGGGAATTTCATGACCGGGCCCGTTGCTCATCGAGATTGATTGGGTTAGACTTAATGAGTAGTACCACTCATGATGTAGCAGTGCTAGATGAGTGCGAAAATAAAGGCAAAGTAGCTTGAGGGTTGTGTAGAGACACAATTGGCAATAAGTATGCCTACCTGGGGAATTAGTTGTATGGCCACGAGTCGTGGGTGCATTTAATGTCCGCTGGGACGTCAAGACCTACTAGGAAATAGGATTTCTCGAACAATTAAAGGGGTAATTGTTTCGATAAAATAGTGGGAGAACTTTTACGATAGAAAGTCCAACCTTCGTAGATTATAAGTATTATTCATTAACTAGTCCTCTGTATATATTGTCTTCTCTTTAAAATAGATATTAAGATATCTATAATAATCCGTTATACTATTTATCCTCGACTTATAAAATAACTGGATCAAAATATCGACTGGCGTAGAAACTTGAGGATTGTCCTCAATTCCGAAAGTCGGAATCATGTTCTTAATAACTAGCCTATGCCTGATGCACTTCCGAGATGAGTCTCAAAAGTGGAACGAATCACCTATAGGGTATGGGAATCTTAACGATCGTTTCCTCATATAAGCATCAAGATTGAACGAGCTAAAGAAGCGACATAGGAGTATGTCTGAAGCTTCTAAAACAAACCTCCACTTCAAAAGCTTGTTTTGAGGAGCAGTTTCGAATCATTTGATTCGAGACCACTAAGGAGTTGTTTTAAAATTCGAGAATAAGTGAAGGAACTAATGTCAAGGATCACTGTCCTTGTTTTATCAATCTAGTTGAAAACTGCATCGATTAAACGTAGGCCTGCAAGTGATCTTAGCATTGACCTCCATTTAAATTCTCCTCCCGCTCATTCAAAAGATTCGTGAAATACTCTGATCTTATTTGATAAGTTGATCACATTTCATGAATTAACCAAAGTATTGGTAAAAGGCAAATAGGATAAACCTGTCATGATCGTTCACACTTCATGGACTGCAAAGTCAAAGAAGAGTAATGTGAAGAAGAAGTTGTTCTCTTCTAAAATTGACCATAAAGGTAGTCGAAAGAACGCAAGTAGTCTAAAAGTCGAATTATCCCACTGGATCTTAGAAAGGCACTGATTAGTTTAATTGATTAGAATGTCTAATTAATTAAGCAACGTTTCAATTAAAGGGTTAATTGAAAAATGAGATGAATCAATTAAAGAGTCAATTGAAAGGAAGCAAATTAATTGAATTAAACCGTTAACTCAATTCTATTGAATTAATGAGCTTAGTTCAATTAATACCAAGATAATAATCCACAACTTTGGCACGCTAGACTTGGACATATCTCCAAGAGTAGGATTCAAAAGTTGGTTTCTTCTAAGGCTCTTGAAATATAGAACTTAGATGAACTTTCAACCTGCGAATCCTGTCTCACAGGAAAGATGACCAGATCTCCCTTCACGGGGAATCAAGAGCAAACCAAATAACTTTGGATTTGATCCATACGAATTAATGTGGACCACTAAAGGTTAGTGTAAGAGGAGATTACTCATACCTCGTACCTTTTTTGCTAATGACTTTGGTCGTTAGTGATATATGTATCTAGTGAGATACAAATCCGAAAAACCTTTGAAAAGTTCAAAGAATTTTCGAAACGAAGTAGAGAATCAACAAGACATAGTATTAAGGTCATTCGATTTGATCGAGATGGCAAATACTTAAGTCAAGAATTCATCGATTATCTTACTGAGAATGGGATTCTCATACAACAAACTCCTCCTATTACGCCTCAACTTATTGGAGTGTCTAAGAGAAGGAATCGAACATTGTTAGACATTGTTCAATCCATTTTGAGTTTTGTTAAGCTTCCTTATGCATTCTAGGGGTTGGTACTCCTAACTGCATCGAAGATACTGAGCAAAGTACCTTCAAAGTCCGTGCCTACAATGCTTTACCAAGAAAGGTATGGCAAAATACCTCTGCACTTTTACTATTGAGTATGGAGATCTCCTGCCTAAGTTGGGAACTAGAAAGTAGATAAATTGGCTAGTAGATCCAATTTGTATATAAGTGTGGGGTATCCAACGAAATCCATTAGATACCTGTTCCACGACAATGAGAAACAATCGTTTCTCCTAACTACCCGTTCCTCAGTTGATGAATTCCTCGTCAAAGGAAATAGGGAATGTCATGGAACTTGATGAAGTCCAAGATTTGGACCTATCCCCACAAACAGTGGGAGTTAATCCAGAAACTACTGAACCATCTAGTACACCGATACTTCGTAGATCTGATCAAGTTCGTAAGAAGCTTGAAAGATATGGTTTCACCATATACGAAGAAGCTACATTGGATGTAGACGTGCATGCATGACAAGAGTTCATGCAAGCCGAATTGGATTCCATACATTCCAAGAAGGTATGGACCTTGGTCGATCCACCCGAGGGATTTTATCCCTGTAAGTAGTGAATGGATCTTCAAGCTAGGAATGAATGGAGAGGTGTTGACCTCTAAGACTCAACTAGTGGTAAAAGGCTATTCACAAAGTTCTGGAACAGACTTTGATGAAACCTTTTCTCCAGTAGCAAAGTCTGAATCCATTCAAATTCACATTTGTTTTGATGAGACAGTCAAGGCTTTTGACTTCATAAAAAACGAATATGAACCTTGAGTGTACAAGAGGATTAGTGGGAGCTCTGTGAAGCTCATATTTTATATGTCGATCACATTCTGCTTATCTGGGATGATATCGGGATGTTAGCGCAGACGAAAGCGTGGTTATCCATGCAATTCTCCATGAAAGATTTGGGAGAGACATCTTGCGTATTGAGATACGTATCTATAGAGATAGATCGAAGAAGATGTTGGGATTCTCTCAATCTAAGTACATAGAAACAATACTGAAAAGATTCGGTATGGAAGAAGCCAAGAGAGGATTGCTTCCAATGAGACACTGTATTTCTTTTTTCAAATCGATGTGCCCTACATCGAATGAGGATAAAAGGAGAATGTCTCAAATACCTTATGTTTCGACAAAAGGTAGCATGTGGCATGCTATACTATGTACTAGACCAGACGTAGAACCTGCTCAAGTGTCACGAGCAGTTACTAGTCAAACTCCGGTGAAGAGTACTGGACCACCGTAACAGATATCCTTAAGCTCTTGAGAAAGACTAAGGAATTGCTCTTGGTCTACGGTGGTAATGGAGAATTAAAACTCGAAGGATTTAATGATTCGAATTTCTAGTCTGATATGGATGAATATATATATCCAATTTTGGATACATATTTTACCTCAATGGGGTAGCGGTAAATTGGAAAGGTTCCAAGCAAAGCACCGTTGCCGACTCAACCACTGAAGCATAATATATCGCAGCATCGAATGCAACAAAAGAAAGTGTTTGGATGAAAAACTTCATCTAATAGTTGGATGTAGTGCCTAGCATTGCGAAGCTCATGGTTATCTTCTGTGATAACAATGGAGCTGTTGCTAAAGCAAAGGACTCGAGATCTCACCAGAAATCTAAACACAATGAGAGAAAAGTACCATTTGATTGGATAAATCATTGATAGAGTAGACGTACATAATGGATCACGTCGACTCGGAAGACAATCTAGCGGATCCACTAGTAAAGTCTTTGTCACAAAAAGAGTTCGAAGAACATCTTTGGAAGATGGGTCTTAGAAGCGTTTGTGATTGGCTTTAGGGCAAGTGGGAGATTGATGGGATAGTGCCCTGCAAGCCAATATATTTAGCTTGTATTAGGACTATCGTAATCTTTCTCTAGTATAAATGAATTAATACGCTCGTTTGTTTATAGTATGTAAATCAAACAATGGCCAACTTCATCTCTCGCAAATCACTTAAGCGATTGGATGAAATCCTTAGATCACAATAGACTATGGGACGATTCACTTCTGCATGAGTGCAATCATGAAACAGTCTCTAAGGTCGTGATCTTAAAAAATGTTCCATGTCATAGATTCCGAACGAGACGGGGTACCGAAGGAATCGCAAAGACTTGTACAAATATGCATGATTCACTTGGAGTGAATTTGTAGCGTTTCATGAGCAAGGCATTTGATGCTAGTGCATATGAGTAGGTGGTTCGATAGGGGATCGAACGCATTGAACGACCCAAACAGAGAAACCCATTGTGGAAGCGCATGACGCACATCGGTGATGGGATGTTTCTCAAACTTATAATAGTGTACGATTTAGTCCTTAGACTTGAGATGCTAGGGCGAATTCGGTGCATGGGTGTGCGTACTTAGATTTAGGTGCCGATCACGTAGCCTGATCATTGTGTGCCTAAGTTGGGTGCGTATAGTCGTGTACGCGAATGGTTAGCATCAATATGGGATCTACCGACTCAACGTAGTGTGTTGAGAGAATTTCCTGTACGTTCTTAGATAATAGATTCCGAGAAACCCATGGCCGTGGTCGGTGACGGATTTGGAAAGGGGTTTCCAAATTTAGCAGTCACACTGGAATTATTATCCAGAATCAGAAAGTACAGAATCGAGATAATTAGAGGTGCCGATCAATTCACACACCCTAGGTCTCGGTCGGGAAATTAAGTCGATAGAAGGACCGTATGTACATGGTACTTATAAGAGGTGAGGTTCACTGAGATCAATTCACCTGAAGTTGGGCCTCATGGGCTTGTGGCTAGACATCGACCATGAGGTGTGGGTACTCATGAATTAATAAGGAGATTAATTCTTGAGTGGTTAATTGAAGGTGTTCAATTAATCAGAGCAATTAATAAGCTCGCAAATTAAATCACGAAAGTCGTGGGCCCGCGGCCAATTGATGGTGAACCTAGAGGGTCACACACAATACAATTGGACTGCAACAAATCACATAAGGAAAGTTTGATTTAAGGAGTTAAATCAAAACTGGAGAATTAAAGTGTTAATTCTTAAAGGAGAAAAATAATTAGAAGTAGTCTAATTAATTAATGGAGAAGAATTAATTAATTAATTGGATTAATTAATTAAATGGGCTGAATTAATTAAAAGAGTTTAATTAATTAAAGTGTCTAATTAATTAAAGAGTTTAATTAATTAAAGGAGACCTAGTTAGTTAAGGAAATAAAGATAGAATGGGATTCTACTTTCCTAACTAGGTAAGGGGCGATTTTTAGAAGATAATTAATGGAAGAGTTTGTTTTCTTGTGTGACAAGGAAAATCTAAGAGATATACATGTATATCTTGTTTCCTAATGAGATAAGGAAAAAGATCTTGATATACATGGAAGAGATATCTATTAAGAGAAGGATTCTTCTCTTATAAATATATATCTCTTCATACCTCTTCTATAAGTGAAAAACCTAAGCCCTAGACTACACATGTAGCCGCCCCCCTCTCCTAAGATCTGAAAATCGCCCCCCTTCCCTCTACAGAGATGGTCGGCCGAACCCTGTGAAATTGCACAGGGTTTATGCGTTTTTCCTATTCTTTCTTCCTTGCTTGATAACCTTTGGATCTTAGTTCTGAGCCTGTAGATCCAAAGGAGTTGCTTCAATCCAGTTGGTGTGGACACCGCTAGAGGCACAACACATGGAGTGCTTCTCCGAACCAAAAGTCCTGCAGATCTGAAAGAAGACCGGAGAAAAATCACCACTGTTCCCGTGGTAAGGTAAAATCGCTAAACACCCTATGGATGTTTAGATTTATGAAAAAAAATCCTTTTCGTATGACTCGATGAATAAAGATTCTGCTTGGGTTATTTAAAATTTTTTAAATTCCGCTGCTTTTGACGTTCTGACGTTACCAATAACCCAACAATTGATTTGAAATCATTAAATTTCTATCACTACTTTTGAGGGCATAAAAGTAAAAATACATAAAAGTTTCATCATTTCAACTCTTATCTAAAACTCCGTGCCAAAACTCAATGGAGCAAATAAAAAGGGACGGAAGGAGTATTAAGAAAGGGAGTGTTGTTTTGAGACATCTCAAAAAATAAATAAGACCAAAAATATAAGAACCGAGGGAGTATATAAGGTCATTATTTGTGGTGGACTCTGATAAAACTTGCTCAAAGTTGTGAAGTCGGGTGTTTCTTTTAACCTTTGGCTTAATTCCAATTTGCACCTTGGAAATAGGCTCGTTGTGCACTTTGCACCCTTAAAAAAATTAATAGCAGATTGCACCCTAAGAATCATTATGTTGCTTCACTTTAGGTCTGTCAAAGGTCGGGTCTGGACCCGACTTGAATATCAATTATCGGGTCCGGACCCGCACCCGACCCGTTCCGTTTCGGGTCCAAACTCGGACCCGAACCTGATTTTTTTTCTTTTTCTGAACACGATTCTTTTTATTTATCACTCTAAAATTACAAACACAGTCTCACACACATCTCTGGATTTCATTTATCTCTCTAAAAAAAAGTCAGGTTCGGGTCCGGGTATCGATCGGCTCCAGGTCTGGACCCGATCGTTTGGGTAAGAAAGTTCGGGTCGGGTCTGGGTCTGGCCCCGAAACCGAACGTGTTGGGTCCGGGTCCGAACCCGATAATTGATATTTAGGTCGGGTCCGGACCCGACCTTTGACAGGCCTACAAGAAAGAACTTACAAATATCGACAGATTAATTGCATTTTTAATTTTTTTCGTAAGAGTAGTATGCAGAAAAAAAAAAGAAAAAAAAAGAAAAAAAAAAAGACGGGTCGGGTCGGGTCGGGTCGGTTTCGGGTCCGGCCGGGTGCAGTGGGTCTGGGTTCAAGTCCAGGTCTAGAAATTTACTTTAAATGGGATATTGATTGGGTCTGGGTTGGGTCCGGGTCCGGGTCCGGGTCCGGGCCCGACTTTTGACAGGCCTACTTCACTTTGCACCCAATTTTTTTTTTCCGACCATATGACTTGTTAATGCAATGGTATTTTAGTTCATTTCCCTTTAAATATCACTTTGTATTATTTTCCTTCATCTCTCAATAGTAAAATGAGTTATTTCCCTCCAAAGTTTCCCATCATAAATAAAGAATAACCAACTTACATTGCTTTCTGAATGGGTGAAGACGACCATCCTTGCAAGGTTCAAAATAACGACCCCCTTAAAGAAACTGATGCTCACACTTCACCAGATCTGCACCAGGTCGATACGATCTCACACATGGTGTTCTCGCTCCATCGTAAACAAGTTGATTTGGATAAAGCAAGAATCCAGCTTTCCTCTAACCTCGAATCACACCATATGGCACAAGGAATGATCGACCAACACCCAGCTATAAGGGATGCTCGATCACTACCTCATATTCCTAGAGGTCTTGTATTTCCAATTCCACCCATACCAAATCGGAAACTTATCCGTTCTTAAAGACAACAGAATCTAGTGGTCGACCGTGGCAATAAAGACAAATTTCTTTCTTTGACAACATCGTTGTGAAGTAAATGAGGAAGGAGGTAAAAGCCTTTATATAGGCAGATGGAGGAGAATCCAACGATGACAATTAAGGATCTTATCAACGGTTCAGATTATTTTAAAGACAGAAAATTACAATGGTTGGAAGAAAGTTATGCACTTAATCGGATTTATCTACGACTGCTGGCCAACAATGGATAACAGTATAAAGATATATGACAAAGTTTGAAAATCATGCAGAGAAAGAATTTCTATAAATGTTTATTCATTTACAAAAGGATTGCTACATACGTACGGATGAATACAAAAGAGAGGAGATTACATTTATTGCAAAAGTCTAACTAAATCTATTACAGAAACTACAATATACAAGTATATCGAATAATCCGTTCGACAAATGCTCCTCGAGATGATTACTTCTCCAATCCGACCTACTTCTTATCTTTGGAAATTTTGCACCTACGTTTGATGAAGATTGGTGAATATACTTCACCAGACCTTTACGAAGTATCCTCCTTGGTCGAGGAAGACCTCACCAAACTCTTACAAAGTATCCTCCTTGGTCGAAGAGGATAACCCGACATGCGGAATACTTTCTTTTTAATGAACTAACCAGCTTTCTCTTTTCAACAGCCATTGTTGATGGGGATCCCACCGCAATCAGTGAACCACAAAAATCCTATACCTCCCACAATGGAAATAAAAAGACAAAGATGTCTATGTATTAAGGTTGAAAACATGATTTTCACTTATTTTGGATTCTTTATTAGCAATGAGTTGTTATTTATAGCTAGGAGAATTTATGATCTAACGGACAGAATATGAAACGTTCTATGGCTACGATAACGGCGCATATATCTATGCGACTTTTCCTCTCCCGGGGAAATGGTCAATACTTGTTAATCTGGTCAGTTCTGAACGAGGAGCTTTTCCGTACAAAGGATATGAATACATCAGAGAAAATTACAAGGCATCATTCTTATATATATATATATATATATATATAGGATCTGTTGTTCGAGAATATGGTCAAGACTTGTACTATGACCAATATAGGTGATCAACTCTTGAGTACGTTGCTTATACCTGAGAGCAAAACCTTTCTCGAACTCCTGTTTCTTCCCTTTTTCGATCTGAGATTGGGTAACTTCCTCCAAATTCTTGTTTAGCTGGAGCAGGTCTTCTTTCTCCTTTTTAAGTTGCTCTTTTTCGGACTCCAGACTGCAATTCACCCTAGCAAGATCTTCTTTCTCTTTAGCAAGCTTTTCATTAGCAGCTCGAAGATTCTCTACTTCGGACATTAGTGATCGATGAGCTGCAGCAATGTTGTCCAAATTGGTATCAGTAGCAAGCCGAGTAAAGTAGGCTTCATCATTCTGAATTCCGAGTTGAGCAGCTTCGTGTTTGACCTAGGACAATTTATAAAGGAGTTAGAGGAAGATATAAAGGAGTTGGAAGATAAAATATTGTTGCAAATTTCAAAAAGCAGAGAATCTTATTACCAGCTCCAAATGCTTGAAAATGGACTGGATAAGTTGTAGAGAAGAGTGATTCTTCAGTTTATCGAGCTCTCTTGGGAGAATTGTGCCCATCCCCAGGTTCCAAGATACCCCATCAGGCTCGTAAGATGCAGGAATGCATGCATCAAGAGATACTCCTCCTGATCGATCCAAAGTAAACTCGGATATTTCTTCAACTTGCATCCTAAGAGGACGATCATCTAATAGCGAAGGATCATCCAACGGATTTTCGGAGCTCGGCTTAATGGGGCCGAATCCTGTTTCGATCATTCCTCGAGAAAAACGAGGAGAAGGAAGAACTTGAGTACCATGGGAACCAGAGTGTACGACGGCAATGTTGGAGGTCGGCGAAACAAAAAGAGATTCGGGAATGTCTTCCATCATTGACCCCTCAATCTGCGAATTTGGATCGATCTCAGGATTAGGAGGGATATATTCGGGTTGTCGATCAGTCTCCTGTTCGGAAGCTTGAATCAAGGCGATGTTAGAAACAGGAATTTGAGGATCAACTTCCGCCCGATCATTAAGGATAGGAGAATTAGCTTGCGACTCCTCATTTCGACAAGCTTCGAGAATATTTGGATCGACCAATGGGCTACAGATCGAAACTTTTGAGGGACCTATAGGAGAATCCATATGTGATTGCGATCGGGAAGGGGTGTTCGCCTTAGACGTCGAGGGATCCTCAGGTGGGGTCGAGACTCGATCGGCAAAGGGCGTAGATTTTTGGAGAACCCCCCCCTGGAGGATGTTTGTTGTGAACCCTCAGTATGAGCCTTTTTCTTTGGAATATCTCTTCTAGTGGGACCGCATAAAGATCGCTTCGCAGTGCCAGAAAATAGATTGGAACTCATGGCCGAGAAGTTTTGAAAACCGTGTAAAACTCGAGCTATTACTTCGAACTATCGCAGAGAATTTAATATTTCAAGTAGGGACGCGCGGTAATTCTTTGAAGGATTTACCTTTATATATACTTAAGGAAATGACATTTGTACCCTTGAGGGAAGGCGCGAAAAGTAAAATTTAAAATTGGTAGGAGAATATTAAGTTATTATCACATCCCGATCGTGTAGAAAAAAAGGAAAAATTCTACAAAGGCAATACTACAATAAATTTATATATTTCGAGAAAGGAACGATACAGGATTCATTTACAAAAGGACTACAAATTCGACAAGAAAAATAATGAGACTAATTAGAAAATGTAAATCAAATAAGCTTCGATAGATTCCTTGTCGTTGAAATGATCTATTCGATAGGAGTAGCTTCTTTCGAGGACGTTTCTTCATTATCACCAGCCTCTCTTCTATTTTCCTGATAATTTTCGGCCTCCTCTTCAGGCTCGATATCAGGGTCGGGCACAGGTAAGGGAACTCCAAACTCATCCACCAGATGAGCCAAGGGATGATTACTGTATTGTACGGAAGTTAGGGACTCTGGTGGATATTCTTGAAGCCTTCGATCTTTGCTGATGTCCATAACTCTACGATAATCGGCCCGTCTATCAGGAATTAACTCCGACTCGATCAGTTGATCGACCCCCTTATAGAATGAACTCAACAATAGATCCCCGATCTTTTGATGAATTATAGCAGTGCAAACGGGAGAATTGAGAAATTCCCTAACGATAGGCTCAACATCGAGCTTCGAGCTTCATTCATAGCCTTATCCAAGTCGGCATCCTCATTTTTGGCTTGAAGTTGGGATCGAAGCGAGTGAATCTCCGACTCTAATGTGCTCATTGAAGTAGCGTGAGAAACACGTTGCTCCTCCAATTCTCGAGTCAGTTGATCGACCCGAGCTTGGTACCGACTAGAATCCATCATAGTACTAATAATATGTGGATTGTCAGTCTCCAGATTGGGATTATCACTAGCGCCGGCCTGAGTTTCAACGGATGCTCTGGAACTTTCGACCTTGGCAAGTTTATCTTCGAGCTCTTTGTTCCTCGCCATTAGTATGTTGTTAGTCTCCTCCACAAACTTCCATTGATCCCTGTGCAAGGCCGCATCATACAAAGCAGTCACCAACGCGTTCCCAGTCTGCAAAATTGAATCATACGATAAAAAATGGACAAAAGTAATTTGAATTATGTTGAATTATCAATCTAAAGAATATATTACCACTTCATGAGCATGTGCTGCTCTGGCTAGTTGATCTAGAGGCTCCCTTACAAAATTTCGTTGTACATCCATGGTAAAGGTCGCGGATAGAAGGAGTCGAATGGATTTATCGAGGATATTCTCCTTATCATCTGACATCAAAGTATCCTCTGCGGAATATCCAGCCGCACATTTTCCTTGCAGGTGGCTTTCGATCATGTCTACAAGAGAGGCCTTGTGGATCGAATCTCCGACATGAGTAAAATATTCACCCTGCTTTTCGAACAACTGCTTCCTCCTTTTTGCCTCTGGACCGGTGGGGTTTCGTTCCGGCCAAGTTTTGCAACCGAGGATACCGTACCGATCCCTAATGAACTTGGGAGGATATCCGCGCCCTGGACCAGTACTTGAGGAGGGAGTTTACGCAGACGGTTGGTTAATCATTGGGTGAGCAACACGGATATGGTCAACACTCTCGAAAGACTCTTCCTCGATGTCTTCAAGATCCTGATGCTGATCTCTTCTTCTTTTTCTGGACGTCCTCTATTCTATTGGAATTTTTTCCGACGACTTTCTCGAGCTCGAAAGGACAATCTTTCCGACCACGGAGAAACGACACTTCTCAACCATGGATGCTGCAATATGAAAATTGCCTCATTAAAAGGAACAATCATCGAGGAATCTTCTAAAGACAAATAAATTAATAAAATATATAAGTTTTACCCAGAGGACGATTATCTGTTGGGATAGGAAAATCAAGAGAACTCAATCCAGCCTTTCGAAGGAAGATTTCTCCGACTAGGAAAGCCGACTGGTATTTATCCGATCTCATCTCCGCTATCATGCTTGAAGAAAAATGATCATCCGAAGCCAATTCTTCGATAACCTTTCGACCACCATATACCCAGGATGAGTCGTAACCCCATTCGAAAACAAACGGTTCGGTTACCCCGTTTTCAAGTAAACGATAGGTCGGAGGTTTGACGAAGAAGTAGTTCGACTTCCATTCCATGCTGTTACTCGAAATAGAATTCTTCAGAACAGCAAAGCCGGGTCTTTGGCTGACGTAGTAATAACCCCTATTGGAGGAAGTCGAGATGGAAAGTCAAAAAAAGTGAACAAAGTTACGAAAAGTGGGTTATAGTCCCTTCGCAACCATTAGGACAGAAAAAGCCATAATAAAGGCAATGGCGTTGGGTACAAGTTGGGTTAAAGAGACGAAGAAGGTCTCTAAAAGTTGGAGGAGTATTGGAGAAAGGGGATAGCGCAATCCGTGATCCAAGTGTGAAGTATAGAAAGCTCGGCAATTTTTTAGAGGTGTATTTACCCTCTCTTCTACTGAAGGAATGATTATCTCAAAGTCAGAGGGGAAGTAACGACCGTAATCCCTCCGCAAGGCCGACAAATCCTTTTCTTTGAGTCGAGAGGGAGAAAACTCGATAGGGGCAGAGATTTGAGGTTGGGCAGTTTTCGATTTCTTCAAAGTCTTAGTGGCCATCTCTTCTTCATGAACTATCTCAACTACTAGACCATCTACCCCCTTCTCCACACAATCTCTAATTCCTTCAGCTTGAATGCCGTCTCCTATCTCTTCGTTGTCAGAAGAAAGGGTATCAGGGTTTCCAATAGTATGAGTTGTTAATTCTTCTTTGTTCTGGGTTGGGGAGTTAGGGTTTGGCATTGACGAAGCCATATTTTCGATTAAAGACAGACTGTTCGATAAGTTGAATAAGTAACGAGAATCTCGATTTAAGCTTTTACTACTTGAAGATCAGGATATTTGAGGTAAAAGTAAAAAGATCCCGTTTAATTCAACTATATATATGGACGGTGAAATGACGTTTCAGCCCTTCGTGACGTTTCTGTTTCCCGCCAATGAAAACCGTGAGAAAATCCTAAGACATCTGAAACACGTTATTGAGCGACGTGTCTTTACATGAATGGAATTCAGTGAATATGCACTCTTTTTTCCTCGCTCGGTTTTTATCCCATAAAAGGGTTTTTCCGAACCAGGTTTTTATAATGAGGCATACTTCATGAACCACTGCATATGTATTTGACACCAAGACTTTATCTACTTCTACGAGCTGCAACTACGTTTACGCTCGTGAAGTGAGGGAGTACTGATGGGGGCTATTTTACACCTATGACTGAATTGTACTTTTTGAGCTAGCTCAGATCGATCTGACTCGCAGAGCCGGTTAAGTCTCCTCGAAAGATCCGAGATCGGCTCGATCTGCCTTTCTTATCTAGTCGACCTGAAGACCGATGGGCCATGCAGGACTCCTAGTTACGTTAGGATACTACTAGAGTTAGGATTATGTATTCATTATAAATAGCGATTCCTTCGTTGTATTAGAGGATTCCAATTTTCTCCATTGGTAATAAGAATTCTACTATTCTTCTCCTCTGCAAATTAATTACGTACTTATAATATTATATACAAATCTTGAGTTGCACCATCCTGAGTACTTTAGCCAAGCCCTAAACATAAATCATTGTTATAATTACTGGTATTACCCCTTACACGAAATTAGGTTAAATAAGAGGCATACCTCATGGATTTCAAACATAAGGAATCGGTTAAAAGACTTTATTTACTTCTACGAGCTTCAGCTATGATTACGCTCGAGAAGTGAGGGAGTACTAATGGGGGCTATTTTGCACTCAAGATTGAATCGGACTTTTCGAGCTGGTTCAGATCAATCCGACCTGCACAACAGGTTGAGTCTCCTCGGAAGATCCAAGATCGATCTGATCTGCTATTCGTATCTAATCGACCCGGAGAAATACTCCGAAGATTTCATGGGCCATGCAAGTTCCCTAATCACGTTAGGATACTACTAGGGCTAGGATTAAATATTATTATATATATAGCTGATCCTTCATTGTAAAGGGGGGAGACACTGAATCTCTCCATTGATAATAAAGATATTTATCTTGCTCTAATTCTACTGTGTTCTTTTAATTACGTGGCATTATTTTACCTTGTTTTGCATCACCCAAAGTACTTTAACCAGGCCCTGATATTAGTGCATTGTTTTCATTCGCATCGTAGTTTATCTAATTAACTTATTGATATTACCACACACTAAATTCGGTAAAATCAGACTTCTCGAACGAATTCAACTCGGGCTAAGTGATCGTTCCGATCTGAATATTTGTATCTCTTCGACCTGACGAAGCCTCTGGACACTTCATGGGGCCGTGTAATGTCTCCTATATGTCTAAGGACTCTATTATGGCTAGATATGCTAGGCTATAAATAAGAGATTCATCATTGTCATAGGGATTGGAACCTTGATTACTCTACAGAGGATAATTACTTTATTGATATTAAATACAACCACTTTTAGTCTCCCAAATCAGATTGTTTACTTCAACCAATTCGCAAATATTTAGAGTTGCACCATCCTGAGTACTTTGACCAGGCCCTTATTCTTGATTGTTATTCGTGCATAATATTATTGATTGATTTATTATAATATTTATATTACCATTACACGCGAAATCCGGTAAAATCAACCAGACTAAGCACAGGAGTTTTTCCCATTTACATCATATGCTAGGACTTTGAGTAAGTGTTTTCGATCTCAATGCTCCTATATCGACTATTGCCAATACTTAACCAAATATTTTTCTCTTTTGTTGAAATGGTTGAAGCCTCTCGGGCTTCGATGATCGGCACTGTTGCATCCACCTCAAAGAAATCCTACGGCCAGCACAGGCAACAACGAACTTGAGCACAAACGAATGTCGTAAATCCCAATGAGGTTGAGGATGTTACTTACATCGGAAATCAAGTAGGCCCGGTGATTGGCGAGGGAAGTGGAGCGATTCATCTTGATCCACTGGCCGAGGTGGATCTGAATTCAACCCCGACCCCGACCCCGACCCCGACCCCTGGAATGGGGTACAACTTATTAACTCTTAAGCAAATGGAGGCACAAAATAATGATCGAAAATGATCTGCTAAGGAATCGAGTAGTAAAAATCCCTTTGTTAAATAGAGAAAGGTCCTCACAGGTCGATATGGGAAAACATTGAAAGGTTGATCAGGTAGAAAACCTGATGTTATTGATTTCGTTCAAGAGCACCTTAATTGTTGCAGAGCTGCCGGCTACACCGAGGATGGGACTATCTTCACCAAACGTGTGCTCGAGAGGGAACACTCGGCTGATAAATCCATGAATATCTTCATTTCCAGAAGATTTGCTAAAGACCAAGCTGAATACTTCACTCACAATAATCAAGAACTATTGGAGCAGCTCTCTCGAGCACATCAGTTTGTAAGTGTGACTTGGCATAATTTTGTCATACTTTTTTTTGTACAGGTAGGAGATATGTCCTTACATGCATACCGATCTGCTTTGCTCGAGGAGCAGTTTGTAGGTATCCAAAACGGATTCAAAAAGGCGATCGACGAAGTTGTAAGTCTTCGCGCAAAAAAAGAAGCACTGGCTGCCGAGCTCGAGAAAGCTCGTAATGGAACAAGTGTCCCGAGGGGATAGAAGAATCACTTGTTCAAGCGATGAAGACAAAAGTGCCCTGTAGGTTGAAAACGAGAGACTAAAGAGAGAACTTGAGCAGGTCAGAATTGAGTCCGAGAAATCATATCAGCAAGGTCGAGAGGTATCCCAACGTGAGGTCATTATAGAGTTCTTGTAGTCCCCAGGTTTAGATGCTATTGCTCGAAAATGAGCTTTTGGTTTGCTCCAAACGACCTTTGTAAAAGGTGTGCAGCAGCTGATTGCAGCAGGAAAAGAAGATAAAAATTGTGAAAACAAATGAATTAATAGAGAGGTGAAACACTAGATTGTTAATTAAAAAATAAAAGTTAAACGAAACGGCTCCTGAGGGGAATGGTCAACATTCTAGCAAATTGCATGGCTGTTGAGGTGGCATGGTCAATTCTTTACCAAATGCCACGGCTAGATTAAGCCGAAGTCATAATGTAGTAATAACCACGGCTTTTCACCGATTTCAAATTTAGGGTGGTCAAAATGCAATTTTTTTGTACTGAATGCAGGCCTTCGGAGGAGTCAGATAGTTGTAAGGGTTGGGATCTAGCCTTTAGTTAGTTGTTGTATATTGTAGTGTAGTGGCAACCTTTAAAAACCTCTTCTACTTAATATTCGGGATTTCCTTAGGATTAGGGATGACAACCTAATTTGTAAGGAACTCCAATGAATTCAACTCGGGTGTAGGAATAGTATTAGGTAGCTAGAGTAGTCCAAGCCACCCGATTAATTTAAATTCACGGTCAATAATTAAACCTATGTTGTATTTGCTAGTTTATCAACTTCATAATGTATCACCATAGATTTATTACATGTAGATTCCTCCTAGCCACTTGGTTAACTCGCACGTTTTTTTACTTGCATGTGTCTAGTTAGACTTTTCTTATTGCTTGCTTCATTTGTTATTCGTTAGTTGTTAATTCAAACCATCTCACATTCGGTTTGCACCACCCTCAAACTAGCATATATAAGTAGATAAGCTTGATTCATACTTTACTCTCCCACCTTTTGTGTTAGTCGTTAGGATTCGATATTCGATTACTTATTGTCTTATAATTATTTGTGACGCGTAGAACTGATTGATTAATATATAGAGGGAAAAACACTTTTAATACCAAACTTTAGTCCAAAAATACATTTGGTACCAAGCTTTTTGAAAAAATACATTTCATACCATGATTCACACAATCTTGACACATTTAGTTTTGCTGTCAATTTTCGAACGAAATTTAGCACGTGTCGCTCATGTGCTCGTTAAATTGACAATGGGAGAGAAAACATGCACTGGTTTTGCAGACACACAATTGACGGCACTTGCTGAATTCAGTCCGAAAATTGACGACGAAAGTAAATGTGTCAAGATTGTGTGAATCCTGGTATGAAATGTGTTTTTTCAAAAAGTTTGGTATCAGATGTGTTTTTTGGACTAAAGTTTGGTATCAAAAGTGTTTTTCCCTCTTAATATATATGAACTAGAACTTAAGTTCGACTTGCGTTATTTGATAGTGTGTAGAACCCGTAACCAAGTTTTTTGCGCCATTACTTAGGAGATCTTAGTCATGAGAGAATATTTGTGGCATTAATCCCCTTACAATGCGCTACTGCTTTGTGAGTCATTATTTTCCACATTAGGTTGTTCGATGTTGAGCCAACAGAGAATTTCATAATATATTTTGCTGATGTTATTTTTTCACACTTTTGCTCCGTGAAATAATGCACTATCTAAATAAGAAATTGGGCAAAGAAAAGTTACAAGGCATCCAATATTGATATAGCAAAAGCCTCTGATCATGTTGAATGGCCGTTGCTTGAAAAAAATCTTTTGATGTTTGATTTCAGTTCTTCGTTTTATAATCTTATTTTATGCCATATATTTCTACTTGTTTTTTTTTTCTTTCTCAACAATGGTTCTTTATTTGGTTTTAATTAGGCTAGAGGAATCAGATAAGGTGAACATTTGTTTCCTTTCGTCTTTGTTTTATACTTCAATGTTTTTTTGTCGAATTTTAAATCTCAACAACATCTATCGAACCATGAAAGTTTAAAATATTTTATCTTATGTTCATGACGATTTGGGATTTCGTTATTTTAGTAAAAGAGTTCAATTGAACAGTTTTTTTATACAATCCGACTCGTGGACTAATTTTGAATTATCCTAGATTTATTATTATTCTAATGAAATGAGATTTTCTCAAAAATTCTTAGGCATTTTTTTGTTTGGGTGATTTACGACTGAACATCATGAGATTTAATTGTCTTACATGGAGTCCCCTGACTATTAAGAAGACCCCCCCCCCCCAGGTTTAGTCTATGTACCAAAACACCCTTTACAGCTTCAATAATCCTAATTACATGGACACCCCTTACAATTTCTGAAAATATTTATAAAATAATTCTTGTAAGAGGTATCCTTATAATTTTTGAAACCACATGGGAATTCTGTAAGCACAGTACTTTAAAGAGGTCCGAATGTAAATCACCCTTTTTATTTTGTCTTCCAATTCATATCTTCAAACTTAATAGTTGAATAATCGTTATATGCCCTCTTCATGTGGATGTTATGGAATAAATAGACAATTTACGCAACCAGACGAAAGATGGTAAATTTAGCTTTTCAAAGAAATATATTTTTAATTACTTAAAATAGGACATGTTAAACTCATAAAGGGTATCTCTTCATGTGGATGTTGTGTATGGACTATGGAATAAATAGACAATTTACGCAACAATACAAAAGATGGTAAATTTAGCTTTTCAAAGAAATATATTTTTAATTACTTGAAATAGGACATGTTAAACTCATAAAACAAGGATATTTTTTCATTAAAGGGCACCATCTTTTTTTATGTTAAATAATTTTCTTTCAATTCCTATTTAAATTACTACATACCATGTTGATTTTTACACAATCGGATCATAAATAATTTGACCCAATTGAATAAAACATGATCGAACTAATTCGAACCAGTTGTGGAATTCAGTAGATTTTATGTTCGCAATATATTTCATAAATAATAAACATAAAAACACGAGAATCACATAACGAATATTATATTTGTTGGTCCCAAGTATCAGATGAGGTCTAGAAGGGGGGGGGGGGGGGGGGAATAGACCTCTGTTCCTTTTTAAAATTTCTCTAACACTGTTTCATCAGAGTAAGATGATCCAACTTATGAGACTACTTAACTGATTTTGCACTTAGCTTATTCAGGGTAAGTTGACCACTCGTCTGATTTACTTATCTATTAAGATAAATTCAGAGTTTTAAAACTTATATGCGGCGAATTTGTATAAGTATGTTTTTCAAACAAGTTTATCTGAATGTTTTACCCCTATTTTATAAATTCCTCTTTAAAAGCTTTATCTTTTAAATGTTTGTTTTCTTATAAAAATATGCAAGTATGAAAGCACGAAATCAAACACATGAATTTTAATAGTGGTTATATAGACAAGAGATCTTTTGGTCCACTCTTCCAAATCACGAAGATTTAGGTTCTACTAGAAATACTAAGTATCCGATACACTATACTTGCGCTTTTACAACAAATGAATAAGCCACAAGTTCACTATAGGAAATCACAAAGAGGACTAATATCACTCACTAAGATGGATATCTACTTCTCACAACACTCACAGTTACATAAATCACTAAGATTTATAAGTATGATCTTTTTCCTCAACTTGCTTCGTCAACAGATGACTCGGTTGATAGTGTTCTGTTCTTGAGTTTTTGAGACTTAGAAAAATCTGATCGTTGAAAGTTCTCAGTTATTGTGTTGTCTCTAACTCTTGAATGTAGAACTATTTATACTCGCGGTTTGAATTCTGCTCGTTAAAGTGAGACATATTTTAGATCTTCCTCGAGCTTTGGTTCTTAACCTTAAACAGCTCCCTGCAACTGTTCCCTATACAATCTGTTGTACGGATCTTTCAGTCGCATTTAGTGCACCTTGCTGATACGAGGTTTTTGATAGAATAGTGTCCGGCAAGCCAACTGTATGGCTGCCATTTATTGTAATAAATAAAGGAACTATTCAATTTAGATTAATAAATGCATCTTTATTATATGGTCAACTTTATCTTATGTAATAATTATCTACGCATAAGGATACAAGTCCTTAGATCACAGGGCTATGGGACAACCCGTGGACTGATCTCCAAGGCCGTGATCTAGAACATATTCAAGAGTCGTAGAATCCAATCGAGATGGGACATCGTTGGATTCGGTTAGACTCTCACTAATGTGTATACTCCGATGAACTGGAGGACGCTGGGGTCCACGAGCGTGACTGGGATAGTCGATACACATAAGTGGGTGACTTGCTGGGATGGCAAGTGCACTGAATACCCCAATTAGGAAATAACTCACCATGGAAGCGGTAGTCGCATATCGGAGTTGAAGTTATTCCTATTTACAATAGTATACGAGGAATGATCCCTAAATACTTGAGGTGATAGGGTTTATCTGGTGCGAGAACGTCTATACTTAGATGTGAGTTCCGACCGACTGGAGATCGCCAGAAAGTCTCTGTGGATTCACGTTGAGTATAGAGGGACTCGTATGCAGGTTCATATCATCAACAAAGGATCCATTGACCCGACTTGATAGGTTGGAAAATTCTCCTTTGGATTTCTGTGAGAAATTAATTCTGGTAAAATCCTTGGCCAAGGTATCTGATGGCTTTATGAAAGTAGCTCATAAAGATTAAGTCAAAGAGAATTATTTCGAGATCAGAATGCATAAATCAAAACAAATTAAAAGGGAACCGATGAAAAATCCATGCCCTTAAGTATTGACTGGGAGATCGATCGATGGAGAGATTATAGCGTATATGGAAATTGTAAATGATTAAAAGGTTCACTGAATTAATTCACCAGTGATTGGGCTCCATGGGCTTGTGGCCAGACATCGACCGTGGAGTGTGGGAGAATTCCCAAATTAGCAGGGGTGCTAATTTTGGAATGATCAGTCGACAGAGTGTTCGATTGATTTAAAGTATTTAATACTCGAGTAATTAAATAAATATTTAATTATAACCCACGGCCAATTATGTGGTGAACCTACGGGGGCATACACAATACACATGAAGCGAAAGCGAGGAAATGAAGAACAGCTGAGTCAACTAAATCGACTGGGTCGATTGGGTCGACTGGGTCGACTGGGTTGACTGGGTCGACCCAATTGGAGCGAACATGATCCAATTGGAATTGGATCAAGACTGGAAATTAAATTGGAATTTAATTTGTAAGTTAGTTAATTAAATTGGATTTAATTAATAATGGGAATATTTAATTAAATAGACTTAGAGTCTAATTTAATTAAATGAGAAAGAAATAAATTAATTGGGCCATTTAATTGAGAGATTAAATAAAGACCCAATTAATTAAATCAAGTATGGGCCATGAATTAATTAGAAGACTTGGTCTTCCAATTAAAAGGGCCATGGCCCATGTAGGAGAATTAGAAGACTTGGGAGTCCTAATCCTAGGAGGATTAGGATTATGAGATTCCTATAAATAGGAGACTTGATGTCATATCTCACACACATTAATCAAGATCCAAAAAGCCAAGTCAAGAAAAATTCTCTCCCTCTCTCCCTAGTGAAATCGGCCGAACCACTTCTTCCTTTTGGAAGAATTTTTCGATTTCGTTTTCGTTCCAATCTTGTTCTCTAATCCTAGATATTAATATATCCTATGTTCTAGCCGATTAGGATATATTATATTTCGTGATATTGTGGTGTATCAACTCGTAGAGGCGCAACACGTGGGGCGCTACAACAAAGCTTGGATCGATTCTACCGAGGGAGAAAACACAACGACTTTGCTAGTTACTTGGATTTGCTAGGAGACAGGTATAATTTGGATCTAATTATTCTTGTCGTTTAATATTCATATATATACAACCAGTTTAGTATCCTGGCAAGATTCCGTAAGAGGTCCTTAAATTTTTGTTTTCCGCTGCCTGAAGGGCTGTTTATCTTATCGAATCCCAACAGTGGTATCAGAGCCAACTCTGGCTTTGTATATATATGAATTTGCAAATTCTGTATTTTAAATCATATGTTTGATCTATATGTGGCTAGTTCTTTTACTATATGTGTTTTAGCGCACCGCGGCTGGGCGGCCACCGCACGCTGCTGCCCACGGCAGCGTGCGAACAGCACGCTGGCCGCGCGTGCGACACACAGCAGCAGCCTACGGGCTGCCTGCCGCGTGCTGACACGCGCAGCCGCCTGCTGCCGTACGCAGCCACGCGCAGCAGCGGCTGCCACGGGCAGCCCACGCGCAGTCTTCGTGGCCGCGCGTGTGCTGTCCACGTGGCAGTTCACTATTGGCTGAGATATGGCTGATTTTTGGTTGGACTCTAATTCTGCCTATTTTGAAAAATCTGAAAATCTTGGAGATTTGTGAGATTAGGAAACTTGGAGTTTTGGATAAGGTAGGAATCTTGGAAGATTTGGGAACTACCTTAGTTATCTAATCTAGTCAAAATAGGATTATCTTGAGAATCTTGGATATTTGGAAAATTGGGAAACTTAGAGTTTTGGACAAGATAGGAATCTTGGAAGATTTGTAACTATCTTAATTAACCAACTTAATCAAGATAAGAGTTGTAGATTACTTAGAACTCAAGCAAGAGTTAATTAATCTTAGAGATTAATTGTTAATTCAAAATTAATTAACTTGGATAATTTTTATGAATTAAAATTAAAGGAGCCGATAAATTTACATTTTTGTAATTATGTGAATTTATGCATGTTCTTGAGTGAATATGTGGATTGATCGATTTCTGCCCCTAAGCCCTGTGTAGTTTTTGGTTTATTTTTTATGGGTTGTAATTAAATGGGCCTGATTGGTGCCCCTTGCTTGCGCAATTAAAATGTAATAGAATAGGGCCATTATAAGTTAGACTTAGTTTAGGCTTGGAGCCGAGAAGACCTCATGAAGACTTGGAGATCCACATGGAGGCCCATTACCTTGGAGGACATGGAGGCCCAATTCAATACATGGAGGCCCAATCAAGGAGAATATTACAAGAAGGCCCATGCATGTATGGGTTTGAAAATTGTAATAGTTAGGACATTTAATTTCCACCCTAGACTGACCAATTGATCCATCGCATGGCTCGTGATGGATCGCATAGGATGGGCAATCGATCAATCATATCTTGCTAGGTGATGTATGTTTACTTATTATTCTCTGATGTATGTCATGCATGCTTAGAATAGATAACGTAAACAAGATAAAGCATAATCTGATGAGACCTCGCACAAGAAAATTTGTTAAAACCTCCAATTGAACTTAAAAATTCAATTATAATATTAAATCGCATAACGGGTGCATATGAATGGTGTCTATGGTCCGAGCCTATCCAATTACTAGGTCTTAGGCATATTGTACGAATATATCTCGATGTCTCACGAGTCGTGGGTCGAGCTATAGGAAGATAATATGTCTATTGCCTCGATGCACAGTTTAGTGCCAAGGGAGGGGATAGCAAGGTTCTAGGCGCTGTCTCACGAGTCGTGGGGCGTTTAGGATTGAACTATTTCTCTCCACGAGTATTGGGCATGATTTAACGCTAGTAAATATGGATGTCTCACGAGTCGTGGGTCCATAACGAAAAACGAGGCTAAATGAACTCAAGGGTTAGCTGCGATGGTTAACCGACGACGTGATCGCCCACCAAGTGGATCTAATAGTATGGCCAACGAGTCGTGGGTACTAGAAGATTGCATTTGGGCCTTGAGCCCGCTAGGATATTTTAATATTCCCGAAACTTATGTAGGGGCATAAGATTTTTGATTAAAATAGTGGGAGTAATTTACAAATAAAAACCATGTTTGTAAATTGTGCATTTAAAATTAATCATTCGCGTATTTATTTTTTCTATCGTCTTATTTATAGATATGATGACTAAAGAGCTTAGAGCACTTAGAGATTTGTCCATCTCATCACTTGAACGTAACATTTTAACTGGACCAAACCTGCACTTCTGGACAAACCACTTGAATGGACTTTTTGATGCTGAAAACATTTCATACGTTTTGTCTGTACCTCCACCCGTTGATATTTCACATGATGTTCCCGAAGAGCTTCGAAAAAGCATCACCAAATGGAAATTGGATGATAGCTTAGCTCGTGATTACATGTTGGAATATATGTCACTTGATCTGCGGTTACAACATGAGCATATGGTATCCGCGAAAGAGATTCTGTCGAATCTCAAACTCCTTTATGGGATTAGAGATGGACGTCGCAGATTCGCGATAATGAGAGAACTCTTGCAAGCAAGAAAGAGAAGAGAAACTCCTGTCGGAATCCACGTAAACAAGATGATTCGACTTCTTTCTGAACTCGATGATATGGGTGTCGTGATGGACAATGATTTTCTTGTGGATATAATCCTACAATCTCTTCCTAGATCATATGACAGTTTTGTCACGGACTTGAATCTCCAAAGGCGAGAGATTACTGTGCACGTCCTGCGACAAATGCTCGAGGAACATGAAGCTTCTTTTGGAAAGAAAGCAGGGGTTGGTGATAGGACTGGGCGGCGATCAAAGTTGAGACAAATGGAAACCAGAGCTCCTTACTGCACGAGGTCAAGGGAGAGGATCAAAGTAGAGTTCTTGGAGAACTCGAAAGGTATATTCCTTGTTGAAGTTAATTTATCAATTAACTGTGCATCTTGGGTGTTGGACACTGCTTGTGGTTCTCATCTTTGTAATGAATTACAGGTGAAGGGAGCAACAAGGCCACTTAGGCCTGGGGATTGGATCCTGCGATTTGGCAATGGAGCTAGAGCTGCTGCCGAGGCCATAGGCCATAGGCGAAGTGGAGTTAGATTTAGGTGGTAATAAGTTAGTCCTAAGGAACGTTCTTTATGTACCTGGCTTAGTGAAAAACATTATTTCTATTCCTATTTTGGATAATGAAGGTTTTAATTTTAGTATTAATAAAGGTTCCTTTTCATTATTCATGAATGATCATTTGTTTTTCACTGGTACATTGAAAGATGGACTATACACCATAGAACCACCTAAGTTAGTTATGCACGTACAACAAAACAAAAGGAAACAAGATAATGAAATTTCTGCCCAATTATGGCACGCTCGACTTGGACATATATCCAAGTCAAGGATTCAAAAGTTGGCATCATCTGGCGCGCTTGAGATCAAGCACATTGATGAAATGCCAACATGTGAACCATGTCTTAAGGGTAAAATGGCTAAGTTGCCATTTACGGGAAACCCTGAGCGAACCAAGCAAACATTGGACTTAATTCATACTGACGTATGTGGACCACTAAGAAAAAGCGCCCGAGGTGGCTACGACTACTTCATTACCTTCACTGACGACTATAGTCGTTATGGGCATGTGTTCTTGCTGAAACACAAGTCTAAAGCCTTTGAACGATTCAAAGAATTCAAGATGGAAGTAGAGAATCAACTTGGTCATACGATAAAGGCTCTTCGTTCTGACCGAGGTGGAGAATTTCTTAGTAACGAATTTTTGAATAATCTTGTTGAGCATGGAATATTATCTCAGTGGACTCCTCCTGCTACACCGCAATTAAATGGAGTAGCTGAGAGAAGGAATCGAACCTTGATGGATATGGTTCGATCCATGATGAGTGCCACTGACCTTCCTCTTTCATTTTGGGGACATGCCCTCCTCACGGCAACGAAGATACTGAATATGGTGCCTTCTAAATCCGTACAAAAGACACCATACGAATTATGGTTTGGCAAGGCACCCTCATACGCATTCATGCGCATATGGGGATCTCCCGCTTACGTCAAGAAGCTAGTGGGAGATAAATTGGAAACAAAATCCACTTTGTGCAAATTCGTGGGGTATCCAGAAAACTCGATAGGATATGAGTTCTATGATGCTACAAGACAAACTACGTTTGTCTCAAGGAACGCACACTTCTTAGAGAAGGATTTCTTGGTGGACAAGAAAGAACATAACATAGAACTGGATGAGGTCACTGAAGCTGAAAAGGCCGAAGAGGTCGAACAAGCTGACCCATCACCACAGGCAGTGGGAGAACAAGAGCATGAAAGTGCACAAGTAAGTACACCAATACTTTGTAGGTCAGAAAGACAACGTAGAGAACCCGAGAGGTACTACGGTCTGCTGCACGAGACTGGACAGTCTCTAACCGACCCAAGGACTTACGATGAAGCTATGTTGGACATAGATTCGGGAAAATGGCGCGAAGCCATGGAATCCGAATTGGACTCCATGCACTCAAACAAGGTTTGGACCTTGGTAGATCCACCAGTGGGAGTGACTCCCATGGGTTGCAAGTGGATCTATAAGCGAAAGCTAGGAGTGAACGGAGAGGTGATAACCTACAAGGCGCGACTAGTGGCAAAAGGATACACTCAAAGACCAGGCATTGATTTTGAGGAAACCTTCTCGCCCGTCGCAATGCCTAAATCCATTCGAATCTTGCTAGCCATAGCTGCGTGGTATAACTACGAGATATGGCAGATGGATGTGAAGACCGCCTACCTCAATGGAGACATTGATAAGGAGATCTACATGGAGCAACCAAAAGGATATGCATCCAAAGGAGATGAGCACAAGGTGTGCAAACTCCAGAGGTCCATTTATGGACTGAAGCAAGCTTCCCGAAGTTGGAACATCCGTTTCGATGAAACAATCCAAACTTTTGGATTCATCAAAAACGTGTTCGAACCTTGCGTGTACAAGAAGATCAGTGGGAGTACAGTTGAATTTTTGGTGCTTTACGTTGATGGCATCCTTCTCATTGGAAACAGTGTAAAGGTGTTATCCGAAACGAAAGCATGGTTGTCTACACAATTCTCAATGAAGGATTTGGGAGAAGCATCCTTTGTACTAGGTATAAGGATCTACCGAGATAGATCAAAAGGACTGCTGGGCCTCTCCCAATCACAGTACATAGATAAAATACTGAAGAGATTCCGTATGGAAGAATCCAAGAGAGGATTACTTCCAATGAGACATGGAATAGCACTCTCTAAGTCTATGGCCCCAAACACGCCTGAAGACAGAAGCATTATGTCTCAAATACCATATGCCTCCGCTATTGGAATCATAATGTATGGTATGCTATGTACTAGACCAGACGTGGCGTACGCATTAAGCGTTACGAGTCGCTATCAGTCTGATCCAGGAGAGCAGCACTGGATAGCCGTAAAGGCAATTCTGAAGTACCTGAGAAGGACTAAGGAATTGTTCTTGGTATACGGTGGAGGAGAATTGAAATTGGAAGGCTTTACAGATTCGAGCTTCCAATGCGATGTAGACGATTTCAAGTCAACATCTGGATACGTGTTCTGTCTCAATGGTGGTGCGGTAAGCTGGAAAAGCTCCAAGCAAGAAACTACCGCAGATTCAACCACCGAAGCAAAGTACATTGCAGCGTGTGAAGCCGCAAAAGAAGGTGTTTGGATGAAAAACTTCATCCAGGAATTGGATGTGATACCTAGCATTGCTGAGCCCATTACTATCTTCTGTGATAATAATGGAGCAATAGCGCAAGCAAAGGAGCCGAGATCTCATCAGAAATCCAAGCACGTACTCAGACGATACCATTTGATAAGGGATATCATTGGTAGAGGAGACATAAAGATGGAACGTGTCGACTCGGAAGATAATAACGCGGACCCGCTTACGAAGCCACTGCCTCAAAAGGCATACGAGAAACATCTGATAAAGATGGGACTCAAGAACATAGAAAGTTGGCTTTAGGACAAGTGGAGATTGATAGAATAGTGTCCGGCAAGCCAACTGTATGGCTGCCATTTATTGTAATAAATAAAGGAACTATTCAATTTAGATTAATAAATGCATCTTTATTATATGGTCAACTTTATCTTATGTAATAATTATCTACGCATAAGGATACAAGTCCTTAGATCACAGGGCTATGGGACAACCCGTGGACTGATCTCCAAGGCCGTGATCTAGAACATATTCAAGAGTCGTAGAATCCAATCGAGATGGGACATCGTTGGATTTGGTTAGACTCTCACTAATGTGTATACTCCGATGAACTGGAGGACGCTGGGGTCCACGAGCGTGACTGGGATAGTCGATACACATAAGTGGGTGACTTGCTGGGATGGCAAGTGCACTGAATACCCCTATTAGGAAATAACTCACCATGGAAGCGGTAGTCGCATATCGGAGTTGAAGTTATTCCTATTTACAATAGTATACGAGGAATGATCAATAAATACTTGAGGTGATAGGGTTTATCTGGTGCGAGAACGTCTATACTTAGATGTGAGTTCCGACCGACTGGAGATCGCCAGAAAGTCTCTGTGGATTCACGTTGGGTATAGAGGGACTCGTATGCAGGTTCATATCATCAACAAAGGATCCATTGACCCGACTTGATAGGTTGGGAAATTCTCCTATGGATTTCTGTGAGAAATTAATTCTGGTAAAATCCTTGGCCAAGGTATCTGACGGCTTTATGAAAGTAGCTCATAAAGATTAAGTCAAAGAGAATTATTTCGAGATCAGAATGCATAAAGTCAAAACAAATTAAAAGGGAACCGATGAAAAATCCATGCCTTTAAGTATTGACTGGGAGATCGATCGATGGAGAGATTATAGCGTATATGGAAATTGTAAATGATTAAAAGGTTCACTGAATTAATTCACCAGTGATTGGGCTCCATGGGCTTGTGGCCAGACATCGACCGTGGAGTGTGGGAGAATTCCCAAATTAGCATGGGTGCTAATTTTGGAATGATCAGTCGACAGAGTGTTCGATTGATTTAAAGTATTTAATACTCGAGTAATTAAATAAATATTTAATTATAACCCACGGCCAATTATGTGGTGAACCTACGGGGGCATACACAATACACATGAAGCGAAAGCGAGGAAATGAAGAACAACTGAGTCAACTAAATCGACTGGGTCGACTGGGTCGACCCAATTGGAGCGAACATGATCCAATTGGAATTGGATCAAGACTGGAAATTAAATTGGAATTTAATTTGTGAGTTAGTTAATTAAATTGGATTTAATTAATAATGGGAATATTTAATTAAATAGACTTAGAGTCTAATTTAATTAAATGAGAAAGAAATAAATTAATTGGGCCATTTAATTGAGAGATTAAATAAAGACCCAATTAATTAAATCAAGTATGGGCCATGAATTAATTAGAAGACTTGGTCTTCCAATTAAAAGGGCCATGGCCCATGTAGGAGAATTAGAAGACTTGGGAATCCTAATCCTAGGAGGCTTAGGATTATGAGATTCCTATAAATAGGAGACTTGATGTCATATCTCACACACATTAATCAAGAGCCAAAAAGCCAAGTCAAGAAAAATTCTCTCCCTCTCTCCCTAGTGAAATCGGCCGAACCACTTCTTCCTTTTGGAAGAATTTTTCGATTTCGTTTTCGTTCCAATCTTGTTCTCTAATCCTAGATATTAATATATCCTATGTTCTAGCCGATTATGATGTATTATATTTCGTGATATTGTGGTGTATCAACTCGTAGAGGCGCAACACGTGGGGCGCTACAACAAAGCTTGGATCGATTCTACTGAGGGAGAAAACACAACGACTTTGCTAGTTACTTGGATTTGCTAGGAGACAGGTATAATTTGGATCTAATTATTCTTGTCGTTTAATATTCATATATATACAACCAGTTTAGTATCCTGGCAAGATTCCGTAAGAGGTCCTTAAATTTTTGTTTTCCGCTGCCTGAAGGGCTGTTTATCTTACCGAATCCCAACAGTTTTCCTTCAATCAATATCATTAATACCCTCTCTTACAGTATTTATTACGCGAAGTGCATTTATTACCGTTGGAGTGACTTTCTGATCTCTTCCACTCTGTTGATCGAATCTACTCTGCTGATTCAAATCGAGCTTATCTGATTCCGAACTCAGCATCAGATCAATAGTCTTCTGGACCGAAATTCAATTTTTTTATTTTACTTGTCTTTTCGGTTGAACTCTTCAGAGGTTAGCTAAGCTTCCATTACTCAGCTGATGACTTTTGGAAATCATCAAAACCTCCCTTCACTTCTTCATCTTCATCCTACAATTTTCTCTTTTTGATGATGACAAAACTTCAGCTAAGTAACAGTCCTAACTTCAGTTAAGTCTTCACACAATATTTCTGAGATAGAAATTAAGTTGGATAACTTGTAATCTTTTATTTATATAGAACTTGTTACATTTTACAACAGATTACAAGGAATGAAAAAGTTCCAAAAAAAGTAGAAAATTACAAAAGAGTAAAGAAAGAAAAGTAGAGTCTTCTTAGTCTTCAGCTTCTTCGTCTTCTTCTTCTTCGTCCTCTTCTTCATCTTCTCCACTAGATAAATCCAGTGCTAATTTCTTGGCTTTTTCTAACTTTTCTTCAGCCTCAAATCTAGCTCTTAATTCCTCTATTTTCTTAACTTTTCGGTATGGATCTAGTTGTTCTTCTGCAGAATCCTTGTAAGAAACAATTTCCTTGTCATCTTTTGCTACATCCTTGGGTTCTTCTTTTCTTCAGACCCAGCTTCATCAACATTTTTAGCAGCTTTAGGTTCTTCTTCAGCAGGCTTATCAGAGGCCTCTTCAGCAACCTTAGTTTCAACATTCTCCTTTTCATTAGATACCTCTTCCCCCTTTTTGTCATCATCAGCAAGGTTGAGTTCTTCAACTTGTGCAGGTGGAATGTTTAACGCATTACAAAGCTGTCTGATGTTGAGATCTATTGCACGAATTTGAGTTCCTTGTTGTTGTTGGGTGGCCCCCAACATCACTGATTGATTGTTAAGATACTCCATGTGTTGACTCATATCAATGAACTCATGACCCATCTGAGTAGAAGTCTGAAGGGTCTTGTCGATGCCTTCACAAAATGCCTTGATGAGATTTTCAATCTCCTCTTCACCAACTTCCATGGCATTTGCAACAACTAGGTTTATATCCTTCCA
>JAYDYQ010000669.1:0-41050 GCA_034814905.1 Penstemon davidsonii | reverse complement strand
CTGCAGTAATCTATGAAGCGGTACTCGTCTCGTCAGGTCAACGCATATATATAAAGGATAAAAGGGTAAATTGCAAATTAAACCACGATTAACCGCGAAGATTCAGCTTCCACTCAGTAAATTCAAAAGTTATCTTTCCATTAATGGCATTTCCGGTCCTCTAAGTTTTGGAAAGTAATCTTTTAGCTCGGTAAATGGCAATCAACGTCATCGTCTCCCAAGGATATGCACTCTTTTTCCCCTCGCTCGATTTTTATCCCACTGGGTTTTTCCGAGTAAGGTTTTTAATGAGGCGTATCCGACGCAAGATCGTTCAACACTTGGTCCATATTATCTTTTTCTCCGAACTTCAGATATCACAAAGTTATCGAAGTAAAATAAGCTGATCGAGAACTCCGCCCTTCTATGGTTTGATGCATCTCGCCTTTCAAGGGCTCCCCCATAGAAATGTGCGCTCTTTTTCCCTAGCTCGGATTTTGTCCCACTGGGTTTTTTCCGAATAAGGTTTTTAATGAGACATATCCAATTTTTTACTACGACACTATGTTTACTTCTCTGAGCCTCAACTTCGCTTACGCTTGAGAAGTGGGGGAGTATTGATGAGGGATATTTCGTGTGCGCCATTTTAGGAAATACCTCAGCTCGAGATCGACCTCAACCCAACCATGAAGGTTATTTTCCGACCTAAAGAACCCGGCTTCCGATCAAGCCAGATTATTAGCACAAGATCCTATTTTCCGATCTACTTCTCTCCTTGGAATCAGTGTGAGACCGACCCACTGGCCTGGACAGTTGGCCGAGACATAATCCCCTGCGGAGGGTCTAGCTAGCTCATCATTGTTCCTATAAATACCTAGCGCATTTATGACATCAACAATGGCACATTTCCCTATAAATATTCCAGCTCGGACATAGAGCTCGGGATAGGTTTAGTTTGCTTACTTTCGTTTCAGTCTAGCTAGTTGTACGGCATCCAGTATCGCTCGGATAGACCTACTTTGTAATTTATAATTGGATCAGAATATCAATACACATCATTTATACACTCGATTTTATTTATTGATTTGCTTGACTTTCCTTACTAATCTTGTAAGAAAAAGAGCATAATCAAGAGCAAAAACAATCAGACTAGTAACAAGTCTAGATGTCTGTAAATAAGCAAGTAAGATGTTGGATGAAGATGAAGACTTTGAAGTGAAGGGAGGTTTTGATGATTTCCAAAGTCATCAGCTAAGTGGAAGCTTAGTACAAACCTTAGAAGATATTTGACCAAGGAAGAAGTATTTCAGACGAGTCAAATATGGTCCAGAAGACTACTGATCTGTTGCTGAAGAAGTAATCAGACTGGTGGACTATCAGCCGACTCAAATCAGATTAGTTCAAGTTTGGGATCAGCCGAGTATACATCAGACGAGTGACTTCGATCAGCAGAGTGGAAGTGGATCAGAAGTTAGTACAACGGTAATAAATGCACTTGGAGTAATAAATGCTGAAGAGGAAGGGTATTTATGACAAATGATTGAAGAGAAACCTCGTATCAGCTGGGTGCATTTAATGCGGACTGACAGCAAGTACAGCAGAGTGTACAGTGTTCAGTCGCAGGTAGCCGTTTCTGCAGAAGGACCAGTACTCGATGATTTGGACACCTATCGATCTCTCAACGGGCAGATTTTCAAATCTCCAAGTATAAATAGTTCAGTTCGTGAGTTGAAGGAGACAACAACACAGAGACAACTTTTTGAGAGCAAAAATCTGAAGCAAAATTCTTCTACGTCTCAAACTCAAGAACAGAGCACTCATCAGCCGAGTCATTTGTTGACAAAGCAAATAGAGAGAAAACAGAAAATACTTATAAATCTGAGTGATTTGTTTGAATCGTGTTGTGAGGAGCTGTTATCCATCTTTGTGAGTGATAAAGCTTCGTAGTATAGGACTTCTTTGTGATTTCCTGTAACGAACTTGTGGCCAGTTCATTTGTTGTTTGGCGCAAGCAGAGTGTACTGTAATCTTTGTGACTATAGTATAACCCAAGATCTAAGTGACTTGGAAGAGTGGACTAAAGGATTTCCGTCCATATAACCACTATAAAAATCCTTTGTGTTTTTACCTTGCATTATTTTCTGCATTCTTGAAAGAACAGTTTTAAAACACTTAAAAGGTTAACTGCTGAAAAGTTTTAAAAGGAGTTTGTTAAAACTGGAGACAAAACTATTTCAAAGTTAAGAAAACTACTTATGAAAAACACTTGATAAATCCGCTGCAAGTTAGTTTATTTTAAAACTCTGATTTTGATAAAATCAGCTGAGTGAAATCAGAAGAGTGGTCAACTCTGCTGTTCAAAGCTTTGTGCGAGATCAGCTTAGTCTGCTTACTATTCTTGATCAGCTTAGTCTGCTGAACAGAAAAGTTAGAGAATTTTAAAAGGTAAATTTTTAAAGAGGTCTATTCACCCCCTCCCCCCCTCTAGACCTCATCTGACCACTTGGGACCAACAAGTGGTATCAGAGCAGGTGGTTCATCTGAATCATTTGCCAGATCAACGAGCTTGATCCTTAAGTGTTTTTCATAGGTTTTCAAAAGTTTTCAAAAGAGCATCTTTTTGAAAAACAAAACTTTTTGAAAAATGGACTGCATTAGCCTTGTTCCCCACATAGGCGGTATGAGCTTTGAGGACTGGAAGATACGCATGGAAATTTTCCTTGCTGCTTACAATGACAACATGTACAGATGCATAACTCAAGGCCCAATAAAAGTTACCAAGAAAGTCATGGTTGATGGCGTAGAGAAGGTCGTTGAAAAAGACGTTGAAGAGATGACACCTGATGAAATCAAGCTGTGAATAATCTTGATAAGGTTGGAATCTTTATCATGACCAAGGCTCTGGACAATGAAAGGTTTGACAAGGTCAAACATTTCAAAACATCTAAGGAGATGTGGGATAAAGTCCGTGACATGAGCGAAGGAAACGAGTCCATTAAAGAACACAATCTGAGTGTTGCCATGGAGAAGTTTGAGAACTTCAAAATGAAACCTGGAGAAACCATTGACCAGATGGACTCAAGGTTTACAAAAGTGTTGAACAATGTTCTGAAGTTGGGTAAGACGTTTACTGACAAAGAGATCACTGTCAAAGTTCAAAAGGCGCTACCACCAAAGTTCAACATGAAGATTACAGCAATGGATGAATCAAGGGATCTGGGGAAGATCTCACTGACGGAGCTGTTTTCTGCACTCAAGGCGTACGAGTATAAAATGCCAAGGATGGGAATAGAAGAGACCTCAACTTCTGGCCCCACTGCTGCACTGGTCGCTGCAGAAAGAACAAGAAGATCCGCCGGAAAAAGCAGAGAAGAGGACTCATCTGATGAGGCCCCGGTACTGAGCAAGAAGGAGTACTCTGCTGGCGACGTGGCTTTGTTATTGAACGGGTTCAAAAAGTTCTACAAGAGAAAAATGAAGAACAAATATAACAATGCTTCTACTTCTAAACCTGTCTCTAATTCTCATGATATTAAGGATGATTATAAATCCAAAATGATGTGCTATAATTGCAGGAAATTGGGACATTTCATCAAAGAAACAAAGGAAAGAGAGAAGAGAGAAGAGATACCTGTTTTTGACGTCAAGTGATGACTCTGTTTTGACGAGACACCTGCACTGCTCAGTCTCATGGCCAAGGAATCTGAAGATTCTGACAATGAGGTAATACTCTCTGAAAGTGAGCTTGAACTGTTTAGCTCATTTGAGCAAATGATGAACAACAAAGTAGATGTTGTAAATGAGCTTGCTAAGCTTAAGGACGAGATGATTTTGCTGAAAAAGCAAAATGCTAAACTGAAACTTAAGGTTGAAAGAACTGAAGAATCAGCCATGTATAAAAAGCTTTCGCATGAATGTGAATCTCTGAGAGCTGAATGTGAAATGTACAAGGGACAAATCAAGGAACTTGAAGCTAGAATATCTTTACATAATAAGTCGTCTGTTCCTAAGTCGTCTGTTGTGGCAATAGATAAATCAACTGAACAGAGTTCTCCCTTAGTAAAAGAAAGTTTAGAACTGAACAAAGCTGAGAAATTTATATCTGCTGATAATAGTAATATTGTCTTGTATGTTCAGACTGCTAAACCCATTTCACCTGAGATTGAGAAAAAGGAGATGAAAACTCCTAAGGCTAAGAAGGGTAAAATGCCTGAAAATGAAAAACAGACTGGTAAAACCAAACAGCAGAGTAGTCCCAAAAAGTCTGCTGATAAGAGTAAAACCAATCAGACTAGTAAAGCTAAGTCGTCTGTTAAAGAGCAAGTAAAGAGCAAACCTAAGAAGCAAAGAAATTATAACAAAAATGCTTGGTATGGAAATGAGTCTTATTATGTGCAACCTGCTTATCCACCTTATTATGCTGCACCTCATTATCCACCTCACTATGCTGCATATCCTGCTCATCAACCAATGAATGCTTACCCTGCTTATCATGCATCTTATCCTGCTTATGAGCCTTATCCTCATCATAATGATTATCAACATAACATGCCTGCTGATTATGATGAAAATGAAGTTGCTCATGCTCTTGCTAAAACTCTAAAGCCTAAGAAGCCTAAGACTTCAACATCTTGGGTTGTCAAAGGTGACACTAATCCGCCAGGACCCTCTCAATAAAGGGTACCTAAAACATTTTTATTTTGTTTTGTAGGTTAGGATTAGGAGTAGGAGTATAGTAGTGAAGAAATGGTACTTGGACAGTGGATGTTCAAGGCACATGTGTGGAGACATACATGATCTGGCAGATGCTGTTGCTGTGAATGGTCCAAGAGTTACTTTTGGAGACAGCAAAGAAGGCAAGGTTGTGACTGTTGGAAAGCTTATCAAAGGAAACATAGAGATATCTGACGTCTCATATGTTAGTGGCCTGAAGTACAATCTGCTGAGCATAAGTCAATTTTGTGACAAGGGATTTTCCGTGGTGTTTTCATCAGATAAGTGCTATGTTGAACAAGTTGGAACAAAGAAGGTTATTTTATATGGAAGAAGACAAGGAAATATCTTTGTAGTCGACTGGAATTCTGTGGACAAGAATTCTAATGTTTGTTTGGTGGCTTCTACACCAAGTGAAATCAGTTGGCTTTGGCACAAAAGAATGAATCATTTGAATTTCAAGACCATAAACAGATTAATAAAGAATGATCTGGTAGAAGGAATTCCAAAGACTGTCATGAGCAAAGACAAGCTGTGTGACGCATGTCAGAAGGGTAAACAAGTGAAGTCTACTTTCAAAAGCAAGAAGCACCAATCTTCAACCAGAATTTTGGAGCTGTTACATATGGATCTGTTTGGCCCTATTGATCCAATCAGCAATGGTGGAAAGAAATACTCCCTAGCTGTTGTGGATGACTTTTCAAGATTTACTTGGGTGATTTTCATGAAGAAGAAAAGTGAAACCAAGGAACATCTTACTAATCTGATGGAACTGATCCAGAATGAGAAGAGTCAAAGAATATTGAAGATCAGATCAGATAGAGGGACTAAATTTACAAACTCTGCTGTTGAAGAGTATTGTAATTCCAGAGGAATCAGTCATGAGTACTCTGCTGCCAGAACCCCTCAACAAAATGGAGTTGCTGAAAGGAGAAACAGAACTCTAAAAGAAGCTACCAGGACAATGATAGCTGAAGCAAAGCTGCCCCAAAGATTCTGGGCAGAAGCTACAAATACAGCATGTTATACAAAGAATAGGTGTATGATCAACAAAAGTCAGAACAAGACACCTTATGAGCTATGGTACAACAGAAAGCCTAATTTACATTATCTTAGGATTTTTGGTTGTAAATGTTATGTTTTGAATAATTGGAAAAATCACCTTACTGCATTTGCAGAGAAGGCTGATGAAGCTGTTTTTGTAGGTTACTCTACTGTTAGTAAAGCTTATAGAGTGTTTAACAAAAGAACTTTACTTGTAGAAGAATCTATTCATGTAGTATTTGATGAACCAAGTCAATCTTCTGAAAAGAATCAAAGTGCAATTCCAGAGATATCTGCTGACTTTCAGAAATTGAGTATGGAAAGAAAGGAAGAATATGTACCCATCATACTACCTGATTTAACTCAAGCTGTTAACTCAAGTGCTGTTCAAAATCAGTCTGCTGATTGTCCAACAGAGGAGTTGCGAACAGCTGACAGACCAGAGATTGTTCAACAGACTACAACTGTTCAACAGACTACTACTGAGACTCCAACAGTAGTGTTGCAAGATCAATCAAGAGGACAACATCCAGATTTGCAACCTGATCTCAGATGGCTCAGAGATCACCCACCTGAGTTAGTAATTGGTGATCCTTTGGATAGAGTGAGAACTAGAAGGTCAACTGCAAATGAAACAATGTTTGTATGTTTTCTTTCACAAATTGAGCCTAAATTTATTGATGACGCTCTTGGTGATTCTCACTGGATTGAAGCAATGCAAGAAGAGTTGAATCAATTTGAAAGGAATGAAGTCTGGTACTTAGTTCCCAGACCTACTCATCAAAGGGTAATTGGCACTAAGTGGGTATTCAGAAATAAGATGAATGAAAATGGTATTGTTACCAGGAATAAAGCAAGACTAGTTGCCAAATGTTACTGCCAAGATGAAGGCATTGATTTTGATGAAACATTCGCACCAGTTGCTAGGCTTGAAGCAATCAGATTATTCTTAGCCTATGCTGCTCACAAGAACTTCACTGTCTATCAGATGGATGTGAAGTCTGCTTTTCTCAATGGAGAATTGCAAGAAGAAGTGTATGTTGAACAACCTCCTGGTTTTGAAGTTTATCAACAAGGAGACAAAGTGTATCGTCTGAAGAAAGCTCTCTATGGACTGAAACAGGCTCCAAGAGCATGGTATGATACTTTATCTGATTTTCTTTTAATTAAAGGATTTCGCAAAGGTAAAGTAGATAAAACTTTGTTCACTATTGAATGGGATAATCATATATTGCTAGTTCAAATATATGTAGACGATATTATTTTTGGTTCAACTAACAAACAGATGTGTGAGAGGTTCTCTAAGCTGATGCAGAACAAGTTTGAAATGAGCATGATGGGAGAACTAAATTACTTTCTTGGATTACAAGTTAAACAGTTACCTGATGGTATTTTTATTAATCAAGCAAAGTACACAAAAGATCTGTTCAAGAAATTTGGTATGGAAACTAGCTCATCTGTTAATGTTCTTATGTCTACTGGACTTCGTGTGGACAAGGATGAAGGTGGCAAATCAATTGACATCACCAAATACAGAGGCATAATTGGGTCACTGTTATACTTAACAGCTAGCAGACCTGATATTATGTATTATGTTGGGGTTTGTGCGAGATTTCAATCAGATCCTAAGGAATCTCATCTCTTAGCTGCTAAAAGGATATTAAAGTATCTCAAAGGCACACAAGAATTGGGATTGTGGTACCCAAGGGAATCAGGATTTAAACTTATTGGATATTCAGATTCTGACCTTGCTGGCTGCAAAATTGATAGGAAAAGCACCACAAGTGCTTGTCAGTTTCTAGGCAGTCGTATGATCTCATGGATGAGTAAGAAACAGACTTCAGTATCCATATCTACTGCTAAAGCTGAATACATTGCTGCTGGAGCATGTTGTGCACAAATACTATGGTTGAAGCATCAACTAGAAGACTATAATCTCAAAATCAGTGGAATCCCTATCTACTGTGACAATACAAGTGCAATCTCACTTACTCAGAACACTACTAGTCATTCCAGGGCTAAGCATATTGAGATCAAGCATCACTTCATCAGAGACCATGTTGAAAAAGGAAATGTTATTATTGAGTATGTTCATACAGACAATCAGATTGCTGACATTTTCACCAAACCACTGAATGAAGCAAGATTTTCCACTCTAAGAGCGGAATTGGGCTTGTTAAAATTGGATTCATAAGCTGAGGGGGAACCTATCCGAAGACTGGGTTCAACAGCTGACTAATCTGATATCAACAAGTACTGTATTTCAAGAAGACTGACTCTCAACATACTAGTTGACTGATGAATTCTTGAATCCAGGGGGAACGTGTAAGACTAGCGGTACCCTTGTTTTAAAGATGAAATCTTCAATGACAGTTAGTTGAAGTTGTTTTAATCAGAAGATTTGTTCTTAATTCTTGAAGATTTGAAGATTAATTATCTTGCTGGATTGACAAACAGCAAAGGAAGATCACTAGATATTGGCTTTCACTAGTGATATATTGTATCAGACAAGTCGTCTATCAGATAAGTATTATTTTACTCATTTGTTTTTATTTATGTCAGCTTATATTAAGTGTTGCATTGAAAACGCTTTTATCATAAACACGCTTTTATAAGCAACAGACAAGTGGCGTTTAAAATTCCCGCCCGTCTGACATATTTAATGATATTTTGAAATCCGCGTATCACGATCGCACGATCTGCTTTTACAGAAACTGATCTAACGGTTACCACCTTTCACGGAAACCGACAAGAACTAACATCTATAAATCCAGATCTGATCAGCTTACTAAGCTTTTACGCACCCTCAAAATTTCAAAAGCATACAGAGCAATTCTGCAAATTATCTACTGCGAATTTCTCTCCGTTTTCTTTAATCTCTTTCAGAATGTCTGCCAAAGAAGCTGCTGCTGAAGGTATGTTCTTGAACTACCTGACCTACCATACGACTGGCACACCATTGATGAAGGAAATTCTGGAAAAATTCAAGGCAGCCACACTGGTTAACTTCATGGAGGCCCATGAAGATATGATTTTCAAAGACCAGGTACTGGAGTTTTATGGCTCAAAAGATGATGTTAACTTTGAAAAGCTGGAAATCACTGCCAAAATTGGGGATAAAGCTGTATGTGTTATCCCCAAGTTGCTGAATGAGATGTACGGACTCTCTCTTGAAGGGTCTACTGACATTGCAAACTTAGCTGAACCCCTCGAGTCAGATTTCTGGAATTTGGCTTCGAAGAAGAATCAAGTGATGTTTGGAGGAATCAAGAAAAATCAGCTGAAGGATGAGTTTCAGCGGATGGCTGATTTGGTTGCCAAGGTCCTTGAGAATTGCACATTCTCGTTGGACAGTGTACCGATGAAGAGATTTCACACGATGATAGCCATCTTCTATGGCTTGAAAGTGAATTGGGCAAACTTCATTTGGTATGTGCTTGCTGATCACAAAGTGCGTGGTCTGACTCTGCACGGGATATTCCTTAGTCATCTGCTAGTAAATTTGGGATGTGATGTGACTAATGGAAAAGAAATTCATAAGGCAAAGGAGCTGAGAACTTATGATCCAGTGAAAACTGGAGGATCGAAAGAGCCTGCTGCTGTGCCTGAGAAGAAGCAACAGAAAAGAAAGGCTACTGAGCCTAAAGTACCTACTGATAAAGGCAAGAAGAGCAAGACAACTGTTCAAACAGCAAAGCCTGCTGTTGAAGCCAGAACAGTTGTACCTAAAAAGAAGGATGTTGTGGATCTGTTATTGATGAAACAGTCAAGGAGATTGATGAGATGACAGTTGACTCATCTCCTGAAAGAACAGTTTCAGCTGAGCTGCCAGCTGAAAATGTGGCTAAAAGGACAAGAAGTGCTATGAAGGACACTGCAACTTCTACAGTTACTAATGTTCCTTTTACGAAGAAAACTGCCAGAAAGAGAATGACATTCATAGAAGAAGATACTGAACTTTCTGAGCTGGTTAGAGAAAGCCCTCGAACAGCTGAGAGGCCTGTTGGATCAACTGCGAAGTCTGCTGAAGTGAAGTCAGCTGACCAAGAGAAACAGACTTCTGCACCAACAGCTGAGGTTGCTGAACCTCAAAAGGATCCTGAAGTGCAGATCCTTGAGCCTATTGCTGCTGCACCAGTAGCAATTGCACCACCAGAAACAACAGCTGAGGCACCAGTTGTTGAAACAAGAGCTGCCAGAAAGAGAAGAACTAGCAAGACAAAGGTGTCAGCTTATCACAAGAAGAAGCGCGAAGAAGCTGAACAGAGAAAACGTGATGAAGCTGATCTGAAGAGAGCTCTTGAAGCGAGCAAGAAAGAAGCTGATGTCAAAAAGATGACAGAAGCTGAACTGGCTGCCAAGGAAGAAGGAGACTTGGCAAAGGCCCTAGAAGACAGTAAGAAGGATGTATATGGACCACGGAGGTCTGGAGGCATCATGATTGGAGAAAGACCCAAGGAAGGACAATATATATTACCAAGGGCTGAACCAATCAAAAAGAAGAAGTATGAAGTTAGAAGAGCACTTCAGATAGTCCAAAGTGACTCTACTGCCTTCACAAGATTTGAAGCTGAGCTAGAGAGGATGAATCAGCTGCTTCAATCTAGGACCACCTTTCTCCCAGAAAAGATAAGGTACAATCGCTGGAGGGAGTATAGGTTGAACAAATCTGAGGAAGAGATCCAAGCATGGAAGGAGTTTGCTGCTGAAGGCCGTTGGGTTCTAAGTTGGCTGCATACAAATTCTGTAGCAAAGGCATTGGACTCAGATTTCGTAAGAGACAGATTGCATGATTTTGCAAGAATCATTGCAACTCAGGAGGCAACTGCTATCAAGAACTCAATTTCAAATAAACCAGGTCCTGCTGATGACCGGATTGATAGAGCAGTTAAGATTGTTGTTTACACGACTCTGGAGAAATGGGCTGAGAGATCTAGATTTGAACCAGGAACATCAAGCACAATGCCCAATCTGCCAAACTTACAGCAAATTGCTTATGGTTCTGATATCAGTACTTATCAAGAAAAGCTGAGTATCAACAGACTACTTCACCATTCGTGCCAGCTGATTTGATTCGTCAGATGACAGTTGTGTCTACTGATGGTACTGAGATCATTCACGTAGCTGATGAGCCAGCAAGTGAAGAACAAAAGAAAGACCAGCAAGCTGAAGAGATCAACTTGGATACATCAAAGAAGCTGTCTGCTGTGGTCAAGGACTTAGTTCCGTTAGCTTTGGAATGGAAGGCTGAAGACAGTCCTGTTCTTCATGAAGCACCTGTTCAACAGGAACAAGAACCTGCTAAATTTCAACAAGAATAGGAACCTGCTGAATCATCACACCCTGCTCCTACTGCTGATTTGCATTCCTCACTGATGGAATCCATCCAGCTGCTGATTGAAACTACCATGAAGGAGATGGAGTCAAGGAATAAGCTGATGATTAAGCAAATGCAGGAAGAGTCTGCAAAAATGGTTAAGGGTGCCATTGAAGACTTTCCTCTACCACCAGACAACTCCCTGATGCTGACTCAGAGTATTTTGAGCTTAAACAGAAACATTGAAGATGTGAAAGCTGATGTGGGACATCTGCATTCTGCTCTTCAAAGGCATGAGTCTGACATTGCTGGGATTGGAAGGGTCATGACACAAGTTGGTGAAGCAGAAATTGAGAAAAATATTGCCATGATGCAAGAGTTCACTGCTGTCACTGAGAAAGCTCAATCTGAAATATCAACACTTCAACTGAATGTTGATTGCCTGAATGACCAAGCTGGTTAGTTAAAATCAAATCAACTTCGCATGGAAGCTGCTCAACTTCGCATGGAAACTACTCTGACTCATCATTGTGCTGAACAACGAGTTCTGGATGCAAACATCAAGAATCTTTGTGCTGCTGTCAACATAACTCCTGATCAACTCAACCCTGCTGCTGATGACAAAAAGGGGGAAGAAGAATCAGCTAAGAAGACTGTTGATGCTGCAACTATTCAAGTACAAGACCAACGGGCTGCTGCTGAAAAGCCAAGTGAAGAAGAAGTACTTGAAAAGGAAGCTGAAGATGGAGCTGATGATAAAGTAGAGCCCAAGGACGTAGCTAAAACTGACAAGGAGTTAGCTGCTTGTAAGTACTCTGCTGAAGAACAGCTTAATCCAGACATGAAGGATAAAAGGATTGAGGACATCAAAGCAAGATTTGAGGCTGATGAAAGAAGAGAAAAATTAAAAGGCCTTGCTGATGCCTTCTCAAGTGGTGAAGACGAAAGTAGTGATGAGGTTGAAGGAGAAGAAGTTGATGAAGAGGAAGAAGAAGAAGATGAAGAAGTTGATGACTAGACTAGATTCTCTAGACTAGGTTATCTGTTGAAATTTTGTAATCAGCTGTCTTTACCTGTAATTTTTCACTTAAGTCTACTTTTGCTTGTAACTTGTACTGTAATTTCAAAATCTATCTATAAAAAGTTCAAGCTTCCAACATATTATTTCTATCTCAGAAATTTTTGAGGACTCAACTTTAGTTTAGGTACAGGTACTTAGCTGAAGTTTTGTCATCATCAAAGAGGGGGAAATTGTTGGATGAAGATGAAGACTTTGAAGTGAAGGGAGGTTTTGATGATTTCCAAAGTCATCAGCTAAGTGGAAGCTTAGTACAAACCTTAGAAGATATTTGACCAAGGAAGAAGTATTTCAGACGAGTCAAATATGGTCCAGAAGACTACTGATCTGTTGCTGAAGAAGTAATCAGACTGGTGGACTATCAGCCGACTCAAATCAGATTAGTTCAAGTTTGGGATCAGCCGAGTATACATCAGACGAGTGACTTCGATCAGCAGAGTGGAAGTGGATCAGAAGTTAGTACAACGGTAATAAATGCACTTGGAGTAATAAATGCTGAAGAGGAAGGGTATTTATGACAAATGATTGAAGAGAAACCTCGTATCAGCTGGGTGCATTTAATGCGGACTGACAGCAAGTACAGCAGAGTGTACAGTGTTCAGTCGCAGGTAGCCGTTTCTGCAGAAGGACCAGTACTCGATGATTTGGACACCTGTCGATCTCTCAACGGGCAGATTTTCGAATCTCCAATTATAAATAGTTCAGTTCGTGAGTTGAAGAAAATAACAACACAGAGACAACTTTCTGAGAGCAAAAATCTGAAGCAAAATTCTTCTAAGTCTCAAACTCAAGAACAGAACACTCATCAGCTGAGTCATTTGTTGACAAAGCAAAATAGAGAGAAAACAGAAAATACTTATAAATCTGAGTGATTTGTTTGAATCGTGTTGTGAGGAGCTGTTATCCATCTTTGTGAGTGATAAAGCTTCGTAGTATAGGACTTCTTTGTGATTTCCTGTAACGAACTTGTGGCCAGTTCATTTGTTGTTTGGCGCAAGCAGAGTGTACTGTAATCTTTGTGACTATAGTATAACCCAAGATCTAAGTGACTTGGAAGAGTGGACTAAAGGATTTCCGTCCATATAACCACTATAAAAATCCTTTGTGTTTTTAACTTGCATTATTTTCTGCATACTTGAAAGAACAGTTTTAAAACACTTAAAAGGTTAACTGCTGAAAAGTTTTAAAAGGAGTTTGTTAAAACTGGGGACAAAACTATTTCAAAGTTAAGAAAACTACTATTGAAAAACACTTGATAAATCCGCTGCAAGTTAGTTTATTTTAAAACTCTGATTTTGATAAAATCAGCTAAGTGAAATCAGAAGAGTGGTCAACTCTGCTGTTCAAAGCTTTGTGCGAGATCAGCTTAGTCTGCTGAACAGAAAAGTTAGAGAATTTTAAAAGGTAAATTTTTAAAGAGGTCTATTCCCCCCCCCCCCCCCCTCTAGACCTCATCTGACCACTTGGGACCAACATAAGAACTAAACCTAAGAAGCAAAGAAATCACAGAAATGATAATGCTTGGTATGGAAATGAGTCTTATTATGTGCAACCTGCTTATTCATCATATTATGCTGCACCTCATTATCCACCTTACTATGTTGCTTATCCTGCTCATCATCCGATGCATGCTTACCCTGCTTATCATGCACTGTACCCTGCTTATGAGCATTACTCTCATCATAATAATTATCATGAACATATGCATACTGAAACTTATGATGATTTAAGAGTAAAGAAATCACCACCAAACTCTACTGAATCTAAGAAGCCTAAGGTTTCCAAATCTTGGGTTGTCAAAGGTGACACTAATCCGCCAGGAACTTCTCAATAAAGGGTACCTAAATCAATTTTATTTTGTTTTGTAGGATAGGATTAGAAGTAGGAGCAAAGTAGAAAAGAAATGGTACTTGGACAGTGGATGTTTGAGGCACATGTGTGGTGACATACATGAACTGACAAATGTTGCTGCCATAGACGATCCAAATGTTAGTTTTTGAGACAGCAAAGAAGGCAAAATTGTTGCGTATGGAAAGCTTTTCAAAGGAAACATTGAGATATCTGACGTCTCATATGTTAAAGGCCTAAAGTATAATCTGCTGAGCATAAGTCAATTTTGTGATAGAGAATTTTCAGTTATCTTCTCATCATATAAGTGCTACGTGGAGCAAATTGGAACAAAGAAGGTTATCTTGTCTGGAAGACGACATGGAAATATCTACATAGTTGACTGGAATTCTGTGGATAAGAATTCTAATGTTTGTTTGGTGGCCTCTACACCAAGTGAAGTTAGTTGGCTATGGCACAAAAGAATGAATCGTTTGAATTTCAAGACCATGAACAGATTAATCAAGAATGATTTGGTAGAAGGAATTCCAAAGACAGAATGAGGTAGTAATATTATAGAAGACTAAAGCATGGTCATCTACAAAATTCTCCATGAAAGATTTGGGAGAAGCATCCTTTGTATTGGGAATACGGATCTATAGGGATAGATCTAAAAGGTTGCTAGGGCTAACCCAAATTTTGTACATAGAAAAGATACTAAATGTGACGGCCCGACTCCGCCGGTCCTTCGAACAATAGTCAAAAAATTATTATTATTTTGAAAAAGAGTTAAAATATCGAAACTTTTTTTTTTTAAAACAGAAACGATAAATCAAAAGTTTTAAAGCTGAAGCGGATTAAAATAAAATAATAACAATTTAAATTACTATGTTTTTTGACGAAAAGTAAAATCAATTTTCATAATAGAGGTTTAGAGCGGAAGCATTTGATCACAACATATCAAAAGATTTGAACAAAATCAACCGAGAGAGATAACTAAGCAATTTATGAAAATCTTGTCTCTTTTATGAAAATATAATCAACTTTAACGATTCAAATACTCTAAGCAAGGTTCTAAACAAAATCGAAAAAGAACATAAATCAATAATAAAATGTAACTACATTCCCAAATACTAGGGTGGGACTGTAACCGTGATGACCTAACTGCAACCCGACTATTATTTTCCAGAACACCTGAAACTGAAAAGAATGAAACACGGAACACATACGTTGATCGTCCAACTTAGTAAGGCTATGTGCGAATTTGCATGGTGATGTGTGGATGCAACATATTATATAACATAAGCATGTTATCAAGCAAATTAAACATATATTCAAGACGGAAGAAACACAAAATTCACATAACCAATAATTGTTGATGCCGTCCTCCACTTACCCTCCATCCTCAGTCTGATGTCCATCCAAACACACCAAGTAAGGAGCGACCTTACTATCTAATATGCATCGACATGTCTTTGCCTAAGTTCGTCCTTACTCCCAAAGTGTTCCTCCCCACTTGGATTGTAAGGCCAGGCCTATGGGTAACCGTGACAATCCAGCCGTCCCTTGCCGTCCAGGTTGGCATCGGGTCCATATACCAATCAAAAGAGGCCCACACAAAATCGGAAACAAATGGAAACACAAAATCGATAACAGACGGAAACATAACATATCAAACATATTTAACATATTATCAACATTTAACAACTTATCAAATGCAAATTTTAGGTATCATGATAATTTAGTAAAATATATTCGCAACTAGTAGATTTGGATGTAGCATGCATTGGATTATCAAGTTGATATACTAGGGATTTCATGCGAGTAATGTCGACGTAACAAGTCCAATCTCTTTGTAACAACATGCAATAGAAACTATAATATAACACATGCTTTGATTATTAAGAGCATAAGTAAATGTTTGACTCGATCTATTAGCAAATTGGACCGACATACAAATTCAACACACAACGCTCACCTTTGTCGCTTAGTATAGCGACTAAACTCCACAAATGAAGTTTATCCGAAACCCAACGCAACGAAGGGGATGAAGCTCTCTTCATTTCCGGACCTCCGATGGTGGTGGTGGCAGCTCCAGTGGCAATGGCAGCGGCTCCGGTGGTGGTTCATAACAAAAGCCCTCAAATCCTTATTTTTCACCAACTTCTAACGACTTCAGATTCACTCTGGAAGATCCAAATGACAATCGGAACGGTCAATATGTAGCCCCATGTGTGTAGGACCTTCACAGAGAATTTGGGCATGATCCAACGGTGGACGAAGATTTAATGAGCGAAAAACCGAGGATGTGTTGTGTATATCCGAAAATTCTCTTTCTAAATGTGTTGTCTATTTCCCTCTCTTCTTAACTATATCTTAAGTATTTTTGAGTTGTAAAGAAGATAATGTGGGTTTGAAGAGGGTATTTATTATACTATAAAATCAGATTTTTAATGTATATACACATATACATACAATATGAGAATATAGCAGTATTATTACTCCACATTTTCCACCAATGCATGTCAACCTTGGGTGGATAAGTTTATCTACCCAAGGGCATGCTTGACAGCCCTAGGAGTGTGCAAGGAGAGAAAATGATTACTCTCCTGCAGAAAATATGCAACTTGGGGCAAATTTGTACTTTGCTCCCGAAGTTTTGAAAATTTACATTTTTGTCCCCAAAAACAAAATTTTCGCGCAACCAAGCCCAAAAATTTCAAGAAAGTCTTAATCTAATTTTAAAGTAACTTTTAAATTTTGGATTATTTCAAAGTTCAAAAGATAACAAGATTTAATTAAATTGTATATTTTAGTTCAAATTAATGCTTAGCTTCAAGAATAAAATGTGGCACATGAAATTGGGTTAAAATCCAATCAAAAGGGTCCGAAATTTTTGGGGCGTTACAATCCTCCCCCCTTAAAAGAATTTGGTCCCCAAATTCGCTCTTGAGATTCGCGTGGTCCTGGTAACGCCGACGTATCTTCTTTTCTAGCTCCCATAATGTTTCTTCCTTAGTCTGTGTGCGTCATAAAACTTTTACTTTTGAAATCTGCAGCCTTCTTGATTAAAATGAGTGTGCCAAAAATGTTCTCTCATACATTAGACGTTTTCAAAACTCTGACGTATCTTTTTCTCTAACTCCCAAGTCGCCTTTTTTATACTCTGGCCGCCCCATAATGGAATTCACTTGTTTCTTCATCTAGATGAGTATGCAAACATGTATTTGTTTGTACGTTAGATATTTCTGAGGATCTTAAGATATGCAGTCAGGTTCACGAGGATGATCGATGTAGTACTTCATATACGTTACGTATAATCATGACGCGATAGAATGGTATACGACGATAATTTCAACTCCTATGCCGCATATTAAGATTCTTCTCAAAAGAAAAACTACTCACATAACAATACATAAGATCAATTTAACCCAGGGAATTCAAAAGGTATTAATGACATTTGACTTCGGGTTCTCACAAGGAACTAAATGAGTCAAATGAAGAGACACGATAAGGATTAGAAAAGATGATCGAATCAAGGTGCTCAAGACGACAAGATAAGAATTAGCAATGGCAACATATAGAAGAATCAACGAAGATTGCAAAAGGACTGAAATATCGATAAGAAAGACAACCAAATGAATAGTTCGATATAAGACAAGGAGAACGATTAAGGCGCACCGATAAGAATAACAGAAGGGTCAGCCTCACCATTTCAAACGGTGTAAGTAAAAAGAAGATCAAAGCAAGGATATCGATAAGGATAATAGAAAGTCGAAACAAGTATCATGATGATAATAACCAAAACATTAAAGTGTGTTTGGTCATTTGAAAAGCAAGTCAATATAAATGACACGATTTAAATATCATTTCAATAATGATTGCAACAAGCTGCAATAGAAAACACGTGAAGCTCAATAATGAATCTGAGAACATCGAAACGATCAAATTGAGCGAGACGGGGATTAAAAATAAGTTCAAAACAAACAGAAGGTAAGTCCAAAGTTCAAAAGAAATTGAGAATAAATTGATCTGATTTATGCGGCTCGCAAAAATGAATGAAATAGACAAAGGAACAACAATTTATGAAGGGACAAAAATGAAAACGTGAAGTTCAAAAAGAAAGCGAGACAATTCAATTCCTCCAGGAAATTTAAATATTGGATAATTGAATACGACGAAAAAGAGTAACATGAAATCATATGGATAATTTCAAAACGATCACAATTGAATAAATAGGCTCGAAAAAAGAAGAACAAGGAATAATATAATCATAGAATCCGACTAAAATAAATAATTTTGGTTACGAAGTCGATACGAGAAAGTACTTCATGTAATAAGGAGAGGTAAACTCTGAACGAGTACAAAAATAGGGGATCAAAATAAAAGCTTGATAGGATACAAGAAGTCAATCCCCAATAGACAAAGACATGTTCATTGAGAGTGTAGATAAGCTCTCAAGGAAAACAATCAAGGAGTCAGATTAAATGTAATTAAGGGTACGATTTCAAGAAGCCATATTAAGGATAAGGCTAAAATGATTGAAGAAAATTTTACGGTAAATTACACTCCATGAATGAAAAGGTACAATCGGGCAATCGCATTTAGAAACTTCAGAAAAACACGAGCGAAAATGAAAAGATTAGACATGAACTTAGGGTAGTTTTATAATTCAAAATGAAGCTACTCGCTATCAATAATTATTTATAGTTGAATGCAAGGAACGAGTAATAGAAGAGTTTGAACTCAAGACTGATGTCAATGAAATTTGAATGATATTTTGTCTATTGAAAGAAAGATTACATACATAACAATTTGATTCACCAAAATGATGAAGAAAAGACATCTAGGGATCACAAGCTAAAAAATGAATAAGTACCAACATTAGAATAAGGGCGAAACAATTATTTATAGCGAAAAATAGGCTCGAGAGAGCTTACAAGATTTGAGAGATCAATTTGGAGATGAATACATTTAGAATCAAAATTATGAGTTCTGAATAAGGTAAACTCGATAAGGAATTCAAAAGAATCACGGCTATTTTAGTCATTCTACATGTACTTCGAGAAAGGTCGCTTGATTCAAATATTTCAATTTACGTAAAATTCATGGAGTGCACACAATAATGGAGTGCACACAATACAATCATAACCATACATTAAGATCAACAATAAAGTTCAAATAACGTATGGTATTCGAGATACCACCAACAAAATAATAAATCAAGAAAACACCGAATCAAGCAAAAATAACCCTTATCCTCAAGGACACGACGATCGGAACGGTCAATATGTAGCCCCATGTGTGTAGGACCTTTACGCAAAATTTGGGCATGATCCAACGGTGGACGAAGATTTAATGAGCGAAAAACCGAGGATGTGTTGTGTATATCCGAAAATTCTCTTTCTAAATGTGTTGTCTATTTCCCTCTCTTCTTAACTATATCTAAGTATTTTTAAGTTGTAAAGAAGATAATGTGGGTTTGAAGAGGGTATTTATTATACTATAAAATCAGATTTTTAATGTATATACACATATACATACAATATGAGAATATAGGAGTATTATTACTCCACATTTTCCACCAATGCATGTCAACCTTGGGTGGATGAGTTTATCTACCCAAGGGCATGCTTGACAGCCCTAGGAGTGTGCAAGGAGAGAAAATGATTACTCTCCTGCAGAAAATCTGCAACTTGGGGCAAATTTGCACTTTGGTCCCGAAGTTTTGAAAACATACATTTTTTTCCCCAAAAACAAAATTTTCGCGCAACCAAGCCCAAATATTTCAAAAAGGTCTTAATCTAATTTTAAAGTAACTTTTAAATTTTGGATTATTTCAAAGTTCAAAAGATCACAATATTTAATTAAATTATATATTTTAGTTCAAATTAATGCTTAACTTCAAGAATAAAGCGTGGCACATGAAATTGAGTTAAAATCCAATCAAAAGGGTCCGAAATTTTAGGGGCGTTACACTAAAGAGGTTTAGTATGGATGATTCGAAGAAAGGGTTTCTTCCAATGCGACATGGAATCCATCTTTTCAAGTCTATGTCTCCCAAGACTGACGATGAAAGAGAAAGGTTATCAAAGATACCTTTGCGTCCGCTATAGGGAGCATAATTTCTGCCATGCTATGTACTAGGCCGGATGTGGCACAGGTTCTCAGTGTTATAAGCCGCTTTCAATCCAATCCAGGTAAGAGTCACTGAAGTGCCGTAAAAACAATCCTTAAGTACTTGATAAGAACTAAGGATTTGTTCTTGGTCTACGGTAATGGAGAATTAAAACTTGAGGGTCACACTGACTCTAGTTTTCAGTGTGATGTAGATGACTCCAAGTCTTTGTCAGGTTTTGTATTTTGCTTGAACGGAGGTGCAGTGAGTTGGAAGAGTTCCAAATAGGAAACTGTAGCCGATTCCACAACCGAAGCAGAAAACATAGCCGCATGTGATGCTGCTAAGGAAGGTGTTTGGATGCGAAACTTCATCCAAGAGTTGGGTGTAGTTCCTAGCATTGCCGAACCCGTTACTATCTTATGTGATAACAACGGGGCCATTGCGAAAGCAAAGCAGCCAAGATCCAAGCACGTATTGAGGCGATATCATTTGATACGAGATATCATTGATAGAGGAGATGTGAGAGTGGTGCGCGTTGACAGGAAGATAATGTGGTGGACCAGCTAACTAAACCATTGCCAATCAAGACTTTTGAAGGACAATGCTTTAAGATGGGCCTGAAAGTTATGAACGATTAGCTTTAGTGCAAGTGGGAGATTGTTCGAGTAGTGCCCTGCAAGCCAATCGGTTGTCTTGTAAATACTCTTGTAATCAATCTTGTTCATGATCAATAAAAGTTCGCATTGGCATTTCTTCATTTATTGTAATACATTTAAGCAATTTATGAAGCCCTTAGATCGTTGAAACTATGGAACATGGTGCATCCCTCTATGGAATATGTTCTACTATGGTTTAAGATCTTAAAAGCTTTCCAAGTCGTAGAATGCTATTGAGATAGGGCATCATTGTATTCGATAAGACTTGCACGAGTATGCATTCTCTCTTGCATGGGGATGGATAGTTCCATGGACATCGATATGGTAGATATCAATGCATATGAGTGGGTGGCTTGATGAGATCAAGCGCATCGAACCCCCCCTGGAAGAATCTCATCTTAGGAGTTCATCGGAGATGAAGAATTCTTCTACTTACGAAAGTGTACGTAAATTGGTCCTTTGACTTGAGACGTTAGAGTGAACTTCATGCTAAGCATTTATGCTTTGAAGTGTTACTCGACTACTAATTAGCGAGTCATTATAGTTTCACGTTGGGTATGGATTGCTTCGTAGTGAAGTTAATGACGTTAAATAAAGGATCCACTAAACCCCACCGTAATGTGGTTGGGCGATTTCCTATCCATTCTTTTATATGGATTGATTTGGGGAATCTTCGGCCGATGTGAGTGATGTCAGATTGGGAAAGAAGTTTCCAAATGGGTAATCACTAAAAGGAATCACCATTAAGAATAAAGACGCACATTTATCAAGGCTAATAGGAATCCGTTGGACTCCATGTCCTAGGCCTCGATCGGGAAATAAGTTATTGGAAGGAGCGTATGTGCATGGTATGCGTAAGAGGATTGATGAGATCAATCCAAGAAAGGTTCACACTTTATATCATCATTAGTTAGGACTCGTCGACTGTGACTAGACGACTACCTCGAGTGTTGAGTAGTCTAGATTTTATGAGGTCATATCAAAGAGTGATTGATTAAAGGTAGTTTAATTAATATCTTAATTAAATCACAAATGGTTTGTGAGCCCACGGCTAATTGATGGTGAACCCAAGAGGCCACACACAATAGCACAAGATGCAACTTAGTGTGATCTATTAAGGTCAAATTGGATTTGACAAGAAGTAGTAATTAATTAATGAAGATTAATTAATTAAAGGACAACATTAATTTAAGTGTTAAATTAATTTAGTCAAAAATTAATTAGAAGGGTCTAATCAATCGAAGAAGGAAATTAAATGGGTTTCTAATTTTTAATTAGAGATTAGATTTATTAATTGGGAAATAAATGTCCATGACCAATTTAAATGGGTCTTATGAGATGATCATATATGATATGATATAATGTTGATACATATATATGTGAGATATATATAAAAGAGAGAAATATATCTTATTATGTGTTAGTGGTGGCCCCCACCACTATCTTGCATCAAAAGTAGTGTGCTTGGGATGCACATTAAAGCAACAAGTCTTATTGGTGGATGTGATTCAAAAATAAACTACAATGCATAAAATACACACATAAAGATAAGATATTGTAATCTATCAAGGTGAGTGATTCAATTTGCAAGACAAATACACACACTACACCTTCTAGTGTGTGTTCGGATTTCTCTCTCTCTCTCTAGAAAGAAAAGTTGTTTTATTCATCTCTTTTTCTTCCTTTATCAAGTTTCTTACTTGATTAAGTACTACTTCATTCTAGCTAATAGATTGAGGGTGTATTTGCAAGATCTAGTTCATCTTCTTTACTCCTTAAGTGCTATATCTTGTGTGTGTGGGTTAGCTTTGGAGGATCTACATTTGGAGATCTTGGTGTGGATTTTCTTGAGGTCCTTGGAGAAAGAAGATTCAAAGGAGGAGATCGAAGCTTGGAGCTTGGAGGTGTTGAATCCGTAAGCTAGAAGGTTTCGGGTGTTACTTGCTTGTCCCGATTTATTGCGGCTCGTCACCTCCCTAGATTGGGAGAGGTATGACTTGATATCTTTCCTTCTAATATGAACTTTGTATGCATGATGATTCTAGGATAGTAATGGTAGAAGGTCTCCAAAGTTTGTTGCAAAGTAGTTGTTTTTTCGGGCCATTTTTGTCCCCGATTAAAATTTTTGTCTTCCGATGCGCCTTGGCTGACCTTAGGACCATTACCATCACAGTTGACTAATCTGATATTAACAAGTGTATTCTTCAAGAAGACTGACTCTCAACAGACTAGTTGACTGATAGATTCTTGAACCCAGGGGGAACGTGTAAGACGAGCGGTACTCCTGATTAAAAGATGAAATCTTTAATAACAGTTAGTTGAAGTTATATTATTGGAAGATTTGTTCTTAATTCCTCAAGACCTGAAGATTATTTATTTTGCTGGACTGACAAACAGCAAAGGAAGATCACTAGTTATTGGCTTTCACCAGTGATATATTGTATCGGACAAGTCATCTGTCAGATAAGTATAATTCTACTCATCTGATTATTTATATAAGTACTGTGTTAAAAACGCTTTTATCTAAAAACACGCTTTTATAAGTAAAGGACTAGGGACGTTTCGTTTTCTCGCCTAGTCTGACAAAATTTATAAAATTTGAAATCCGTAAATGACGTACACACGATTGTAACTGACAGATATAGATCTAACGGTTGGCGGATAACACGAAAATCAAAGATCCCCTAACTCTATAAATCCAGATCTGATCAGTAGAGTTCACTTACGCACCTCAAATATTCATACTCTCAAGAAGTTACTAACTTTTTATTCTCTTGAAGGAGATGACGTTTCTACTTTGGGGAAACTCAAAGAAGAAGAATTTTGGTTGTTGATACCAAAAGTGGTGAAAACCTAACTTGGTCTATTAAGAAGACTCAACTCAAGGATGAGTATCAGAGGTTAGCTGATATCATCGCAAAGATACTGGAATGTTCAACTAGTGCTTTAGATTGACTGCCAAAGAGACGCTACCATACAAGACTGGCCACGTAATTCTGCTTAGTCACCTACTAATAGCACTTGGATGTACCCTTAGAGCTTGAAAAGTGGTACACAAGTTGAAAGAACTCAAGGTATATGAGCCCGTAAAAGTTGAAGTCAAGTTGGATATACCTGGAAAAAAGCAGAAGAAAAGAAAAATTGTTGAAGCAACAGTAACTGCTAAGCCTACTGATAAGGCTAAGAAGAGCAAAGTAGAATCCAAGGCTACTGAGCCTGCTGTTCAAACAGTAGATAACTCTGATGTTGAAGCCAGAACAGTTGACACTGCGGATAAAATAATCTCTAAAATTGCCAAGGAGATTGATGAGATGCCTCTAGATGCATCTCCGGAACGCACTGAATCTTAGTAGTTACATTAGCAAAAGGACAAGAAGTTCAAAAATGAGTCCTGCTACTGCACCCGCTGTTGTTCATACAAAGGCAACTGCCAGGAAGAAGATAGTTCTATCTGAACCCTCAGTAATTCTCTCTAAAATTGTGAGAGAAAATCCACCATCAGTAGAAAGACCTGTTGAATCAGTGAAGGAGTCTGACCCTGCAAATCAGAGGACAGCTGAGGTATCAGCACCTCAAGCTGATCAGACTACTGTTCCAACAGACAAGTCTGCTGAAACACAAGCAGCCAGAAGGAAGAGAACTGGTAAGGCTAGGATACCAAAATACCACAAAAAGAAACGTGAAGAGGTTGAGCAAAGAAAAAGGGATGAAACTGAGCTTCAAAGAGTCCTTGAAGCTAGTAAAGCAGAGGCTCAGACAAAACAAATGACTGAGGCTGAACTGGCTGCTAAGGAACAAGAGGACTTAGCAAAAGATCTTGAAGAAAGCAAGAAAGATGATCACGGCCCCAAAAGAAATGGTGGTATAGTCATTGGTAAATCAATGGAAGGAAAGTTTGCTCTACCTAGAGCTCGGACTATCAAAAGGAAGAAAAAGGAAGTAAAAAGGGCACTGGAGATTGTAAAGAGTGACCCTACTGTTTTTGCTAAGTTTGAGGTTGAACTAGAGAAGTACAACAAACTGCTGCAAGCCAAGACTACCTTTCTAGCAGAAAAGATCAGATACAATCGCTGGAGGGAGTACAGGCTAACAAAATCAGAAGCAGAAATCCAGGCTTGGAAAGAGTTTGATGATGAAGGCAAATGGGTTCTAAATTGGTTGCAAACCAATTCTATCAGACAAGTACTAGACACTGACTTTTTCCATGACAGAGTACACGAGTATGCAAAGCTCATTATACAACAAGAATCCACGGCTCTAAAGGACTCAATACCAAATAAGGCAAGTGCAAATGATAACTTATTGGAGAGAGTTGTGAAGGTTGCAATCTATGTCACCTTGGATAAATGGGTGGAAAGATCAAGATACAGTGATGAGGGATATTTCGCAGCCGCCATTTTAGGAAGTACCTCTGCTCGAGATCGACCACAATCCCGATCAGGAAGACTATTCTTCGACCTACAGAACGCTATTTCCGATCATGAAGACTATTAGCACGAGAGTCAATATTCCGATCTGCTTTCCGATCTACTTATCTCCTCGGAATCACTGTGGGGCCGACCCCCAGCCTGGACAGCTGGCGAGACGTATTCCCATGCGGATGGTCTACCTAGCTCATTACTGTTCCTATATATACGGCGTGCATTTATGACATCCTGTAATGCTCGAATAGACCTACTTTGTAACTTATGTTCGGATATCGATATTAATATACACCTTTTACACGCTCGACTTATCTATTGTTTTGCTCGACTTTCCTTATTTGTCTCGAACGAAAAAGAGCATAATCAATTGGCGCCCACCGTGGGGCCTATTCGGGTGTTAGATCGAAAAAATGCCTACTACTAGGAGATATACGTACCAACGTGGCGAGCCTTCACAAGCTGTTGGAGCTCAACAGTCGGTAAACAACGAACCAAGTAACCAATCCCGAGCGGCCCACCAGTCTGAGGTGCCGCCGCTCGACCCACCAAACGATTTGCCTATTCATACGACAGTGGCCGATCTGCGTTCTATTATTGGAACTATGTGTAGAGAATTCCTGAACACGGAGAGAGCAGATCGTGAAACTCTGTTTTGCCAACAGCCCCCGGTCGATCAACCTACTGCTCGGGGTCCTGTTTCTAACAAGCAGAGGGAAGGAAGTATTCGTCGTTCTGCTTTGGGTGAACCGTCCGATGTTCGACCCAGAGCACCTCGAGCTAGGACCGTCGTCCGCTCAGGGCAACCTTCTAGAACCGTACAAGACTTGGAAGATTCAGTGGTCGGGGAGGGTCAACCCGAAGCCGCGGATAGGGTCAAGAAACCGGTCTACAGAAAGGTGACCGAGGCTGACTTGGAAAAGATTGTGCAAGAATGGGTCGTGAAGGAGTTAAAGAGGGAAATGCTGGTAAAGGAAACCCGACCTGCAGAAGTCAGGGCACGAAGGACGGAGGCCAAAGAGGATGGGGCAGTGTTCTTTGAGGATGGGTGAGACAAGGAATTGAGTACAAATATCATGCGATGTTCACCCTTTTGCCAAGAAATCAGAGAAGCTCGAGGTACGGAGACAGTTCCGACGAGGTTGCCAAGGTATAATTGAACCTCCGACCCAGGAGAGCATATTAATAGTTTTATAAATGTTTTGAATTTATATGGGCATTCGGAAGACTTTTGTTGCAAGATCATGGACACCACATTCGAAGGGATCGCTTTGGATTGGTTCAGAAAGTTGCCTCCGAACTCCATTTTCTCCTTTGACGATTTGTGTGACAAGTTAAAACACCAGTTTGCCAGCCAAAGAAAATAGAGGTTGCCTGCCAACCATTTGGGAACTGTGAAGTAACTGGAGGGAGAAACATTAAGGCAATGGCTGGCAAGATTTAGTATTGAACTTCTGTAAGTCGATACTCCACAGATCGAATTTCTATCGTCTTTGATGTTCGAGCTGACCCGTAATAGCCAGTTCGGGAACGCTCTTTGTCGAAAGCAACCAAAATCTTTCGAGCGAATCATGGAAATAGCTGAAAAATACATGATTCAAGAGGAAATGAACAACTTGAAGAATGCTCAGAATCCTAGGCCCCCGCTCGGAAAGAAGCCTGATAGGGCCCTTATCCCTAAACCAAGCGACTACGGAGGGTCAAACGCGTAGCAAAGAGGCTCGGTTTGGCAAAGACTTAAGGTCTATAAACCTCAGGCTCCGACCCACAGATCTAATGTCTACGGTCGACCTGCTTCTCCAGAGCGGGCTCCAAGGAGAGAACCTGAAAAGAGCGTTTTCACCAGGCTGAATGCCTCGAGGGACGAAATTTTAACTGTGCTCGAGGAAAGAAATCACTCAGGCCAGGCCAGGGACTATGAATCATGATAAGTATTGCAGGTACCATAAGGCTCGAGGGAACAGCACCGAGGATTGTTTTCAGTTGAAACAGGAAATTGAGAAATTGATCGCCCAGAGAAAACTGAAGGAGTATGTTAGTAAAGGGAATCCTAACGACCGCTTCCGATCAAGAAGTCCCCGAAAGTTTACCGAACAGCACCGTGACGGTCAACATCATGCTGAGGAGCAGACGAACGGTGTGATAAATGTAATAGCCGGCGGACCTGCTGGAGGAGATAGCAGGAATGCAAGGAAAAAGACAGCTAGGTCGATAAAAACAGGTGTATCGACCAACAATGAGGTCATGTCTTTAGAACCCGCACCTTCGATCAATCAGGTCATTAGTTTTACCGAGGCGGATAGACCAAGTAAAGTAACTTGGGATAGTAATGAAGACGACCCCGACTTCTCGATGGTTTTAACCTTGAAAATTGCTAACTTTGAGGTTAAGAGGGTATTGATCGATAATGGTAGCTCGGCAAACATAATCTCCTCTGAAGCTCTTGATAGAATGAATTTACAGCACCCGCGTTTGGATCGGGTATCTACTCCGCTCATTGGCTTCGGTGGTTCGGAAATCGTTCCTCTCGGGACCATCCTCCTGAGTACCACAATGGGCCGGAAACCTAAAGATGTGACGAAGATGATCAAGTTCTTGGTTGTAAGTACCCCTTTTGCTTATAACGCCATTTGGGAAGACCAGCTTTAAATATTTTCAAAGCGGTCGTATCGACCTACCATCAGAAGGTCAAGTTTCCCAATTTGGCGGGGGTCGGAGAAATGAGAAACGATCAGTGCATAGCATGGGAGTGTTACAACACGTCCCTAAACATGAAGAAGCAGTTTGAGCCTATCTTGCCCTCGAAGAGGAAGTTAGAATATGAAAAGGTCTTCTCGGTATCCGACCTACCTCTACCTGATTGTGAAAAATTGCAAAGTAAAAAAGGAAAAGAGATCGATATAAGCGTTCAACCTCCAAATCATAAACAAGTAACGTTAGTCCCAGGCTCCCCCGAGAAGTTCACCAGGATCGGGACTGAGCTAAGTCCAGGGATGGAAACTAGGCTGATCGAGTTCTTAAGAAACAATGCCGATGTCTTTGCATGGAGTTCCGATCGACCCTAGAGTAATTACCCATTCGCTGAATATCGACCCTAAAGCAAAGCCGGTTAGGCAGAAGAAGAGGAATCATGGTCGGGAAAAAGACAAAATCATCAACGCTGAGGTAGATAGGTTGTTGGCCGCCGGGCAGATTAAGGAAATAACATTTACTGAATGGCTCTGCAATGTTGTGTTGGTATCAAAGGGAGAAAAGGTGGACAACAAATGGAGAATGTGTAATGACTTTACAGATTTGAACAAGTTATGTCCGAGAGATCCCTATCCCCTACCGAGGATCGATATGCTGGTCGATTCAACCGCCGGTTTCATCTTTTTTAGCATGATGGATGCCTTCCAAGGATTCTATCAAATTTTTATGAATGAAAGGGACCAGGACAAAACCGCGTTCATTACCGAACGCGGAGTTTATTGCTTCATAGTGATGCCTTTTGGACTGAGGAATGCTGGAGCAACTTATCAGAGGCTCGTGAATATGATGTTCAAAGATCTAATCGGTGAAATTATGGAAGTTTATGTTGATGATATGCTCGTGAAAAGCATGACCGAGGAAGATCATATAAAGCACCTCGGAAAATGCTTTGCAATTTTGAGGAAGTACATAATGAAACTAAATCCAGCAAAATGCACTTTCGGGGTGAGATCGGGAAAATTTCTCGGGTATTTGGTCACGAGCGTGGCATCAAGGCGAACCCAGAGAAAATCAGAGCTATTGCCGAACTTAAACCGCCAACAAAGTTATCCGAAGTGCAAAGTTTGATCGGAAAAATAATATCGTTGAACAGATTTATATCCCGCTCTGCAGACAAAAGTTTGCCTTTCTTCAAATTGTTGAGGAAATCGAAAAGCTTCGAGTGGAATGAGGAGTGCAATAAAGCTTTCGAGGAGCTTAAGAAGTACTTAGTGTCCCCACCAATGTTAGCAAAGCCGGTCGAGGGGGAGCCTTTATATTTATACATAGCAGTATCGACGGATGCCATAAGCTCAGTCTTAGTAAGAGTTCAGGATTCTGATCACAAGCCGGTGTATTATCTGAGTAAGTTGCTTCAAGGGGCAGACAAAAATTATTTGGAGATCGAGAAATTCGCGCTTGCTCTGGTTATTGCCGCACGGAAATTGAGGCCTTATTTTCAGACTTACAAGATTATTGTTTTGACAAACCAGCCTCTAAGGCAAGTTCTGTCAAAACCGGAGATTTCTGGAAGATTAATTAAGTGGGTTGTGTAACTTGGACAATTCGAAATCGAGTACCAACCCCGGATAGCGATAAAGGCCCAGGTCCTGGCCGATTTCATTGTAGAATCGACAGGAACCAGTTCGGAAAAGCAACAAGTTCCCGAGGTTAACCTGATCGTCGATGTTCAGGAGAGAGAGTATGGGTGATGCATGTCGATGTGTCGTCGACTAGAGAAGGAGGTGGGGCCGGAATTCACTTTCAGGGTCCCGAGGGGGAGGACCTCAGTTATGCAATTACTCTAGATTTTGTGGTCACGAACAATGAAGCGGAATACGAGGCCCTAATCGCGGGATTAGAAATGGCAATTAAAGCAAGTATAAAGTCTCTTACCGTGTTGGCGGACTCCGAGCTGATACATAGGCAAGTGAAAGGGATCTATGAAGCAAAAGAGTTCAACATGGTGAAGTATCTAAAAAGAGTGAAGGATCTGGTGGTGAAGCTGGATAAGTTCGATATCCAAGCTATCCCTCGAGAAGAAAACTCTTGGGCGGATTTGCTTTCAAAGTTTACGGGGTCGATGGATGGACGTAAGGAGAGAGTAATAACTTGGTTAATGTCCAACACCCCAGCTATAGATTTGAACGTAGCTCCGAGCTCGAAAATACTGGAGATAGATACCCAAGGGCCTTCCTGGATGGAACCTTTAAAAACATATCTAAGAAATGGTACCTTGCCAGAGGAAGCAAACGAAGCCCGACGAATTAAATATCGAGCTCCAATGTACGTCTTGATCGAGAACCAGCTTTATAAGAGGTCGAGCTCGGGGATTTTGTTGAAGTGCATTCCGGAGAGTCAATTCGATCTTATTCTAAAGGAAGTTCACGAAGGTGAAGCTGGAAGTCATTGCGGTGCAAGAGCACTAGCACTGAAATGCTCAAGAAGTGGATATTATTGGCCTACTTTGATATCGGATGCCATCGATTACGTCAAGAAGTGCCATCATTGCCAAATTTATTCGAATTTGATTCATCAGCCCGCCGAACAGCTGCACTCTATTCCGATCTGCTGGCCATTCGATAAATGGGGAATCGATATCGTGGGACCTTTCCAAACGGCTAGATCGAGAAAAAAATTATGTCCTGGTTGCTGTTGAATACTTCAGTAAATGGGTCGAGTGCGTAGCGTTGACCAAGATTACTCAGTTTCAGGTTATAAATTTTCTCTGGAAATATATTGTTTGCAGGTTCGGGATACCGAGGGTTTTAATCTCCGACAACGGAACTCAGTTTGCGGGAAAGCAGATTTTGGAATGGTGCGAAAAGTTTGGAATTCAGCAGAATTTCACCTCGGTCGGACATCCCCAAGCGAACGGGCAGACAGAAGTCACCAACAGGGAAATCGTCCGATAACTTGAAAAAAGTTTGACCGAGGCGAAAGGCAAATGGTTAGACGAGCTTCCAGGAGTAATTTGGGCGAACAGAACCTCAGTAAAGTCTGCTACGGGAGAGACTCCTAGTGCTTTAGATTGACTGCCAATGTTGGTCCCAAAAGTGGTCAATGAGGTCTAGAGGGGGGGGGGGGGGGGAATAGACCTCTAAACTTTAAAACTTTTTCTCTAACTTTTCTATCAGCAGACTCAGCTGATCTGATTTGTAAGACTATTAAGCTGATTGCGCACAAAGTTTATCAGCAGAGTTGACCACTCATTTGATTTCACTAATCTGATTCAGATAACTCAGGGTTTCAAAACTTGTATGCAGCAAAGTTTAACCTCTGTTTTATAAATTCCTCAATTTATAAGTATTCTTTCAAAGCAGTTTGTTTACTTATGGAGGTATGCAAGATAAAACAAGTAATCAAACACAAGGAATTTTTATAGTGGTTATATGGATAAAAATCCTTTAGTCCACTCTTCCAAGTCACAAAGATCTTGGGTTGTGCTAGAAAACACTAAGTTAACAGTATACAATGCTTGCGCAATTCAACAAATGAAAATCCACAAGTGCGCTGTAAGAAATCACACAGAAATCCTATTCTCTGAAGCTAGACCACTCACTTAGATGGATCTACACTCCTCACGCTCTTTTCAGTATAGGAACTCAGAAAACCTACACTAAGAAGTTATATCACTTCACACAGATGGATATACACTCCTTCTATTCTCAGTTGACAGTCACTTAGACAGACAACGTTTGATCTCTGTTCTTCAACAAAAAGCTTCGTCAACAAATGACTTTGCTTACGATCAGACGACTCAACTGATGGATCTTGCTCTATAGATGTGATCTTGATTTGTGCAAGTCCTTCTTTCGATCTTCAGTTTGTCTTCTATTTATACTCCTCGGATTTGAATTTATGCCCGTTGAAGATGCAGCAGAAATCTACAGTCCTCGGGTACTGGTACTTAAAATATGGAACGGCTCCCTGCAATTGTTGCTCTGTACACTCTGCTGTACGGATGTCTACTTTATGTCAGTCGCATTAAATGCACTCAGCTCTTAGCACGTTACCGTTGGGCTTCCTGACCGTCTTAACTCTACTGGTGGAAATACTCTGCTGATGATTACTCTGATGATCACTCGGCTGATGGCTGCTCGGCTGATTCAAGAATGAACACATCTATCTTGACTCGGCTGATAATATCCCTCTGATATTCCACTTCGCTGATTCGATCACTTAGCTTCCAGACCATGAGATAGGTTTCACTAAGCTGGTTAGTTCTTAGTTGATGACTTCCAATTTAGACTTCTTGACTATTATACCCTTTTTGTCATCTTCAAAACCTTCTCTAATTTATACCAACAATTTCCCCCTTTTTGATGATGACAAAACCTCAACTAAGAACACATCTAAGTTTCTGATTTAGTCTTCATACTCTGAGATGGAAATTATTGTTCTGATACAACTTTTAAAAAAATATCAATTGTTGATTATTTTTCCCTTTCTGGTCTTCTGTTTAAAGGGTTCTTAGTTGCATCCTTTAATCTTCCCCCTTTTTGTCATCAACACCAAAACTTAATTGCATCTCTTCTTCCCCTTTTTCTCTTCATAGGATTGCAAACTTAGTATGCTGAAGACAGGTAGGTAGGTACTAGGCTGATCGAGGTAGTCTTCGTTGCTGTTTATCACTCCAGCTAGAAAATTCCCCCTAACTTCAAGAATTGATACCACTTGATACCATTTATGGTCTGATTCCACTTGTAGTCTGATGCTACTTGTATGAATGTAAATCAGATTAGTCAGCTGATATCACTTGTTGATGTGATAAAACTTCCTGATACCACTTGGTGTAGTACATTCTTGAATATCACTTGCCTGTTGAGTTCCAGTCGGCTGATGAGAAGCAGTCTTCTGATAGCTTCATTTTGACTTATTGAAAACTTCATCTTTATTCAGGAGTACCGCTAGTCGTACACGTTCCCCCTGAGTTCAAGAGAATTCTGTGGATAAGAATTCTAATGTTTGTTTGGTGGCCTCTACACCAAGTGAAGTTAGTTGACTTTGGCACAAAAGAATGAATCGTTTGAATTTCAAGACCATCAACAGATTAATCAAGAATGATTTGGTAGAAGGAATTCCAAAGACAGAATGAGGTAGGAATATTAGAGAAGACTAAAGCATGGTCATCTACAAAATTCTCCATGAAAGATTTGGGAGAAGCATCCTTTGTATTGGGAATACGGATATATAGAGATAGATCTAAAAGGTTGCTAGGGCTAACCCATATTTTGTACATAGAAAAGATAATAAATGTGACGGCCCTAATCCGCCGGTCCGTCGAACAACAGTAAAAAAATTATTATTATTTTGAAAAAGAGTTAAAATATCGAAACTTTTTTTTTTTTTAAAACAGAAACGATAAATCAAAAGTTTTAAAGCGGAAGCAGTCTAAAATAAAATAAGAACAATTTAAATTACTAAGTTTTTTGACGAAAAAGTAAAATCAATTTTCATAATAGAGGTTTAAAGCGGAAGCATTTAATCACAACATATCAAAAGATTTGAACAAAATCAACCGACAGAGATAAATAAGCAATTTATGAAAATCTTGTCTCTTTTATGAAAATATAATCAACTTTAACGATTCAAATACTCTAAGCAAGGTTTTAAACAAAATCGAAAAAGAACATAAATCAATAATAAAATGTAACTACTCTCCCAAATACTAGGGTGGAACTGCAACCGTGATGACCTAACTGCAACCCGACTATTATTTTCCAGAACACCTGAAACTGAAAAGAATGAAACACGGAACACATACGTTGATCGTCCAACTTAGTAAGGCTATGTGCGAATTTGCATGGTGATGTGTGGATGCAACATATTATATAACATAAGCATGTTATCAAGCAAATTAAACATATATTCAAGACGGAAGAAACACAGAATTCACATAACCAAGAATTGTTGATGCCGTCCTCCACTTACCCTCCATCCTCAGTCTGATGTCCATCCAAACACACCAAGTAAGGAGCGACCTTACTATCTAATATGCATCGACATGTCTTTGCCTAAGTTCGTCCTTACTCCCAAAGTGTTTCTCCCCACTTGGATTGTAAGGCCAGGCCTATGGGTAACCGTGACAATCCCGCCGTCCCTTGCCGTCCAGGTTGGCATCGGGTCCATATACCAATCAAAAAGGGCCCACACAAAATCGGAAACAAACGAAAACACAAAATCGATATCAGACGGAAACATAACATATCAAACATATTTAACATATTATCAACATTTAACAATTTATCAAATGCAAATTTTAGGTATCATGATAATTTAGTAAAATATATTCGCAACTAGTAGATTTGGATGTATCATGCATTGGATTATCATGTTGATATACTAGGGATTTCATGCGAGTAATGTCGACGTAACAAGTCCAATCTCTTTGTAACAACATGCAATAGAAACTATAATATAACACATGCTTTGATTATTAAGAGCATAAGTAAATGTTTGACTCGATCTACTAGCACATCGGACCGACATACAAATTCAACACACAACGCTCACCTTGGTCGCTTAGTATAGCGACTAAACTCCACAAATGAAGTTTATCCGAAACCCAAAGCAACGAAGGGGATGAAGCTCTCTTCATTTCCTGACCTCCGAAGGTAGTGGTGGCAGCTCCAGTGGCAATGGCGGCGGCTCCGGTGGTGGTTCATAACAAAAGCCCTCAAATCCTTATTTTTCACCAACTTCTAACGACTTCAGATTCACTCTGGAAGATCCAAAAGACAATCGGAACGGTCAATATGTAGCCCCATGTGTGTAGGACCTTCACACAGAATTTGGGCATGATCCAACGGTGGACGAAGATTTAATGAGTGAAAAACCGAGGATGTGTTGTGTATATCCGAAAATTCTCTTTCTAAATGTGTTGTCTATTTCCCTCTCTTCTTAACTATATCTTAAGTATTTTTGAGTTGTAAAGAAGATAATGTGGGTTTGATGAGGGTATTTATTATACTATAAAATCAGATTTTTAATGTATATACACATATACATACAATATGAAAATATAGGAGTATTATTACTCCACATTTTCCACCAATGCATGTCAACCTTGGGTGGATAAGTTTATCTACCCAAGGGCATGCTTGACAGCCCTAGGAGTGTGCAAGGAGAGAAAATGATTACTCTCCTGCAGAAAATCTGCAACTTGGGGCAAATTTGTACTTTGCTCCCGAAGTTTTGAAAACTTACATTTTTGTCCCCAAAAACAAAATTTTCGCGCAACCAAGCCCAAAAATTTCAAGAAAGTCTTAATCTAATTTTAAAGTAACTTTTAAATTTTGGATTATTTCAAAGTTCAAAAGATAACAAGATTTAATTAAATTGTATATTTTAGTTCAAATTAATGCTTAACTACAAGAATAAAACGTGGCACATGAAATTGGGTTAAAATCCAATCAAAAGGGTCCGAAATTTTTGGGGCGTTACAATCCTCCCCCCTTAAAAGAATTTGGTCCCCAAATTCGCTCGTGAGATTCGCGTGGTCCGGGTAACGCCGACGTATCTTCTTTTCTAGCTCCCGTAATGTTTCTTCCTTAGTCTGTGTGCGTCATAAAACTTTTACTTGTGAAATCTGCAGCCTTCTTGATTAAAATGACTGTGCCAAAAATGTTCTCTCATACATTAGACGTTTTCAAAACTCTGACGTATCTTTTTCTCTAACTCCCAAGTCGCCTTTTTAATACTCTGGCCGCGCCATAATGGAATTCATTTGTTTCTTCATCTAGATGAGTATGCAAACATGTATTTGTTTGTACGTTAGATATTTCTGAGGATCTTAAGATATGCAGTCAGGTTCACGAGGATGATCGATGTAGTACTTCATATACGTTACGTATAATCATGACGCGATAGAATGGTATACGACGATAATTTCAACTCCTATGCCGCATATTAAGATTCTTCTCAAAAGAAAAACTACTCACATAACAATACATAAGATCAGTTTAGCCCATGGAATCCAAAAGATATTGAATGACATTTGACTTCGGGTTCTCACAAGGAACTAAATGAGTCAAATGAAGAGACACGATAAGGATTAGAAAAGGTGATCGAATCAAGGTGCTCAAGACGACAAGATAAGAATTAGCAATGGCAACATATAGAAGAATCAACGAAGATTGCAAAAGGACTGAAATATCGATAAGAAAGACAACCAAATGAATAGTTCGATATAAGTGACAAGGAGAACGATTAAGGCGCACCGATAGGAATAACAGAAGGGATGAGCCTCACCATTTCAAACGGTATAAGTAAAAAGAAGATCAAAGCAAGGATATCGATAAGGATAATAGAAAGTCGAAACAAGTATCATGATGATAATAACCAAAACATTAAAGTGTGTTTGGTCATTTGAAAAGCAAGTCAATATAAATGACACGATTTAAAGATCATTTCAATAATGATTGCAACAAGCTGCAATAGAAAACACGTGAAGCTCAAAAGTGAAATCTGAGAACATCGAAACGATCAAATTGAGCGAGACGGGGATTAAAAATAAGTTCAAAACAAACAGAAGGTAAGTCCAAAGTTCAAAAGAAATTGAGAATAAATTGATCTGATTTATGCGGCTCGCAAAAATGAATGAAATAGACAAAGGAACAACAATTTATGAAGGGACAAAAATGAAAACGTGAAGTTAAAAAAGAAAGCGAGACAATTCAATTCCTTCAGGAAATTTAAATATTGGATAATTGAATACGACGAAAAAGAGTAACATGAAATCATATGGATAATTTCAAAACGATCACAATTGAATAAATAGGCTCGGAAAAAGAAGAACAAGGAATAATAACATTCATAGAATCCGGCTAAAATAAATAATTCTGGTTACGAAGTCGATACGAGAAAGTACTTCATGTAATAAGGAGGGGTAAACTCTGAACGAGTACAAAAATAGGGGATCAAAATAAAAGCTTGATAGGATACAAGAAGTCAATCCCCAATAGACAAAGACATGTTCATTGAGAGTGTAGATAAGCTCTCAAGGAAAACAATCAAGGAGTCAGATTAAATGTAATTAAGGGTACGACTTCAAGAAGCCATATTAAGGATAAGCCTAAAATGATTGAAGAAAATTTTACGGTAAATTACACTCCATGAATGAACAGGTACAATCGGGCAATCGCATTTAGAAACTTCAGAAAAACACGAGCGAAAATGAAAAGATTAGACATGAACATAGGGTAGTTTTATAATTCAAAATGAAGTTACTCGCTATCAATAATTATTTATAGTTGAATACAAGGAACGAGGAATAGAAGAGTTTGAACTCAAGACTGATGTCAATGAAATTTGAATGATATTTTGTCTATTGAAAGAAAGATTACATACATAACAATTTGATTCACCAAAATGATGAAGAAAAGACATCAAGGGATCACAAGCTAAAAAATGAATAAGTACCAACATTAGAATAAGGGCGAAACAATTATTTATAGCGAAAAATAGGCTCGAGAGAGCTTACTAGATTTGAGAGATCAATTTGGAGATGAATACATTTAGAATCAAAATTATGAGTTCTGAATAAGGTAAACTCGATAAGGAATTCAAAAGAATCACGGCTATTTTAGTCATTCTACATGTACTTCGAGAAAGGTCGCTTGATTCAAATATTTCAATTTACGTAAAATTCATGGAGTGCACACAATAATGGAGTGCACACAATAAAATCATAACCATACATTAAGATCAACAATAAAGTTCAAATAATGTATGGTATTCGAGATACCACCAACAAAATAATAAATCAAGAAAACACCGAATCAAGCAAAAGTAACCCTTAACCTAAAGGACACGACGATCGGAACGGTCAATATGTAGCCCCATGAGTGTAGGACCCTCACGCAAAATTTGGGCATGATCCGACGGTGGACGAAGATTTAATGAGCGAAAAACCGAGGATGTGTTGTGTATATCCGAAAATTCTCTTTCTAAATGTGTTGTCTATTTCCCTCTCTTCTTAACTATATCTAAGTATTTTTAAGTTGTAAAGAAGATAATGTGGGTTTGAAGAGGGCATTTATTATACTATAAAATCAGATTTTTAATGTATATACACATATACATACAATATGAGAATATAGGAGTATTATTACTCCACATTTTCCACCAATGCATGTCAACCTTGGGTGGATGAGTTTATCTACCCAAGGTCATGCTTGACAGCCCTAGGAGTGTGCAAGGAGAGAAAATGATTACTCTCTTGCAGAAAATCTGCAACTTGGGGCAAATTTGCACTTTGCTCCCGAAGTTTTGAAAACATACATTTTTGTCCCCAAAAACAAAATTTTCGCGCAACCAAGCCCAAATATTTCAAAAAGGTCTTAATCTAATTTTAAAGTAACTTTTAAATTTTGGATTATTTCAAAGTTCAAAAGATCACAAGATTTAATTAAATTATATATTTTAGTTCAAATTAATGCTTAACTTCAAGAATAAAGCGTGGCACATGAAATTGAGTTAAAATCCAATCAAAAGGGTCCAAAATTTTTGGGGCATTACACTAAAGAGGTTTAGTATGGATGATTCGAAGAAAGGGTTTCTTCCAATGCGACATGGAATCCATCTCTCCAAGTCTATGTCTCCCAAGACTGACGATGAAAGAGAAAGGATGTCAAAGATACCTTATGCGTCCGCTATAGGGAGCATAATGTATGCCATGCTATGTACTAGGCCAGATGTGGCACAGGCTCTTAGTGTCACAAGCCGCTTTCAATCCAATCCAGGTGAGAGTCACTGGAGTGCCGTAATAGCAATCCTTAAGTACTTGATAAGAACTAAGGATCTATTCTTGGTCTACGGTAATGGAGAATAAAAACTTGAGGGTCACACTGACTCTAGTTTTCAGTGTGATGTAGATGACTCCAAGTCTTTGTCAGGTTTTGTATTTTGCTTGAACGGAGGTGCAGTGAGTTGGAAGAGTTCCAAACAGCAAACTGTAGCCGATTCCACAACCGAAGCAGAATATATAGCCCCATGTGATGCTGCTAAGGAAGGTGTTTGGATGCGAAACTTCATCCAATCGTTGGGTGTAGTTCCTAGCATTGTCGAACCCGTTACTATCTTATGTGATAACAACGGGGCCATTGCGCAAGCAAAGGAGCCAAGATCCTGATAGAATAGTGCCCTGCAAGCCAATATATTTAGCTTGTATTAGGACTATCGTAATCTTTCTCTAGTATAAATGAATTAATACGCTTGTTTGTTTATAGTATGTAAATCAAACAATGGCCAACTTCATCTCTCGCAAATCACTTAAGCGATTGGATGAAATCCTTAGATCATAATAGACTATGGGACGATTCACTTCAGTATGAGTGCAATCATGAAACAGTCTCTAAGGTCGTGATCTTAAAACATGTTCCAAGTCATAGATTCCGAACGAGACAGGGTATCGAAGGAATCGCAAAGACTTGTACAAATATGCATGATTCACTTGGAGTGAATTTGTAGCGTTTCATGAGCAAGGCATTTGATGCTAGTGCATATGAGTAGGTGGTTCGATAGGGGATCGAACGCATCGAACGACCCGAACAGAGAAACCCGTTGTGGAAGCGCATGACGCACATCGGCGATGGGATGTTTCTCAAACTTATAATAGTGTACGATTTAGTCCTTAGACTTGAGATGCTAGGGCGAATTCGGTGCATGGGTGTGCGTACTTAGATTTAGGTGCCGATCACGTAGCCTGATCATAGTGTGCCTAAGTTGGGTGCGTATAGTCGTGTACGCGAGTGGTTAGCATCAATATGGGATCTACCGACTCAACGTGGTGTGTTGAGAGAATTTCCTATACGTTCTTAGCTAATAGATTTCGAGAAATCCATGGCCATGGTTGGTGACGGATTTGGAAAGGGGTTTCCAAATTTAGCAGTCACACTGAAATCATTATCCGGAATTAGAATGTATAGTTATCGAGATAATTAGAGGTGCCGATCAATTCACACACCCTAGGTCTCGATCGGGAAATTAAGTCGATAGAAGGACCGTATGTGCATGGTACTTATAAGAGGTGAGGTTCACTAAGATCAATTCACCTGAAGTTGGGCCTCATGGGCTTGTGGCTAGACATCGACCATGAGGTGTGGGTACTCGTGAATTAATAAGGATATTAATTCTTGAGTGGTTAATTGAAGGTGTTCAATTAATCGGAGCAATTCATAAGCTCACAAATTAAATCACGAAAGTCGTGGGCCCGCGGCCAATTGATGGTGAACCTAGAGGGTCACACACAATACAATTGGACTGCAACAAATCATATAAGGAAAGTTTGATTTAAAGAGTTAAATCAAAACTGGAGAATTAAAGTGTTAATTCTTAAAGAAGAAAATATTAATTAAAGTGTTAATTAATTGAGAGAGATAATAATTAATTGGATTAATTGGGCTGATTTAATTAATGGTTAATTAAATTAAGTTGCAAGACATGGGCCTTTAATTAAAAGCCCAGAAGAAGTCTTGCATGATAAGGGTGGGGCGATTTTTTGGCTAAGGATAAGAAGGGAGAGTTTGTTTCCATGTGAAACAAGGAGGATCTAAGAAGATATATGTGTATATCTTATTTCCTTATAAGATAAGGAAAAGATCTTGAAGAGATATCTACAAAGAGAAGGTTTCTTCTCTTATAAATAGATATCTCCTCACAACTCTTCCATACACTTAACACTTGAAAGAAGGAGCTGAAAATTAAGCCCTAGACTAAGTAGTAGCCGCCCCCCTTTCTCCCTAGATCTGATTTGCGCCGCCCCCTCTCTTACAGAGAAGGGTTCGGCCGAATCCTGTGCAATTGCACAGGGTTCACGCAGTTTATGTCTTCTTTCTTCCTTGCATGGTATCTCTTCCATCCTAGTTCTGAGCCTGAGGATTCAAGAGAGTTGCTTCAATCCAGTTGGTGTGGATACCGCTAGAGGCACAACACATGGGGTGCTTCTCCGAACCAAATCCTGCAGATCTGAAAGAAGACCGGAGAAAAATCACCACCGTTCCCGTGGTAAGGTAAAATCGCTAAACACCCTATGGATGTTTCGATTTATGTATAAATCCTTTTCGTATGACTAGATGAATAAAGATTCTGCTTGGGTTATTTTAAAAATTTTAAATTCCGCTGCTTTTGACGTTCTGACGTTACATAACCCAACAGATCCAA
>JAYDYQ010000668.1:0-29386 GCA_034814905.1 Penstemon davidsonii | reverse complement strand
CGTAATCGTAGCTGGAGCTAGTAGAAGTAGATAAAGTCGTATCGTCAATCCTTCAATAGTCCATTAAGTATGCCTCGTTAAAAACCTAGTTCGGAAAAACCCTTTATGGGATAAAAACCGAGCAAGGGAAAAAGAGTACATATCCATCTGAACTTTTTAGGTAAAGACACGTAGCTTGGTAACGTGTGTCAGACATCCGTAAAGTCTTTTCATGATTTTACTTGCGGGAACCTGAAAAGACGCGAAGGGCTGAACCGTCTTTTCACTATCCATATATATAGTCGAAATAAGCGGGATCTTTTTACTTTTTACCCCAAATATCTAGATCTTTTAGCAGTAAAAGTTTGAGTCGATAAACTTGCGATTTTTTCACTTCATCGAACATAGCATTTCTAGAAATAATGGCTTCGACTTCGCAAAACCCCAGTTCTTCCACCCAGAATGAAGAACAACAAGCACCGCCAAACATCGTTAACCCAGAAACTCTTTCTTCTGTTGAAGAAGTAGGAGGCGGCGTTCAGGCCGAGGAAGTTGGAGATTACGAAGAGAAAGGAGTTGACAGTCTGGTGGTTGAGATCGTTCCTGAGGAGGAAATGGTTGCTAGAGCATCCAAGAAATCCAAAACTGCTCAACCTCAAATCTCTGCCCCCATTGAATTCTTTCCTTCTCGACTAAAGGAGGAGCATCTACCAGCATTGAAGAGGGAATATGGATGTTATTTCTCCTCGGATTTTGAAATAATCATTCCTTCTGCTGAGGAGAGAGTCAACAGACCTCCCCCAAACTGTCGAGCTTTTTATACTTCTCATTTCGAACACGGATTACGCTTTCCCCTTTCTCCGATCCTTCGTCAGCTTCTAGAGACTTTCTTTGTCTCTTTAACCCAACTCGTACCAAATGCCATAGCCTTTATAATGGCTTTTTCTATTTTGATGGTTGCGAGAGGTCTACAACCCTCGTTTCGTAACTTTCTTCATTTTTTCCGACTTTCCATATCGACCTCCTCCAACCGAGGCTACTATTATGTTAGCCAAAGACCTGGATTTGCCGTTCTAGAAAACGCTATTTCAAGTAACAGTATGGAATGGAAGTCGAATTTCTTTTTCGTTAAGGCTCCGACCCTTCGGGTACTCGGGAACGGAGAAACTGAAGAATTTACTTACGATTGGGGTTATAACCAATCATGGGTGTATGGTGGTCGGAAGGTGATTAGCGAAATGGCTCCAGATGACCATTTTCCTTCGAGGAGATGAGATCGGATAAGTATCAATCAGCTTATTTGGTCGGAGAGATCTTCCTTCGGAAAGCTGGATTAAGCTCTCTGGATTTTCCTATTCCAACGGACGATCGTTCCCTAAGTAAGGTTTTATTATTTTATCTTAATGAAGGATCAGTCAATTTGTCATCTTTTAATCTTGGTGACTTTATGTTGTAGCTTCCATGGTCGAGAAATGCCGTTATTCAGTAGTTGGAAAGACTGTCCTTTCTAACTCGAAGAAGTCAACGGGAAAAATCCCTATAGAGCAAAGACAATCCAGAAAAAGGAGCAGAGATCAACATCAGGATCTAGAAGACATTGAGGAAGAGTCGTTCGAGAGCGCAGATCCTATTCGACTAGCTCCTCCCCCGCCTGATCAAACTTCTACGGAAATACCTTCGTCGAGCTCTCGCCCAGGACGTGGTTTTCCACCCAAATTCCTTAGGGAAGAATTTGGTATTCTGGGCTGTAAGACTTGGCCAGAACGGAATCCTACTGGTCCTGATGCTAAAAGAAAGAAGCAATTTTATGACAAAGAAGGTGAGTACTTCACTCATGTTGGAGATACGAGCCATAAGGCTTCTTTGGTAGACATGATCGAGAGCCATCTTCAGGGAAAACGGGCGGCTGGATATTCTGAAAAGGATTCACTGACGACTGATGATAAGGCGAACATCATCAATAAGTCAATTCGGCTTCTTCTGTCTTCGACCTTTGTCAAGGACGTGCAACGAAGTTTTGAGAAAAAACCTCTTGATCAGCTGGCAAGAGCCGCTCATGCCCATGAAGTGGTAATATATTATTATTTTGTTCGCTCTTCAACAAATTTTAACTTCTTTATTTCACTTCTTATTTAGATGATATGTTCTTGCTGCAGACTGGTAATGCATTGGTAACTGCCATGTATGATACGGCATTGCATAGAGAACAGTGCAAGTTTGTTGAAGAAACCAACAACATTCTAACTGCCAGAATCAAGGAGCTTGAAGATCAACTTGCTCAGGTCGACAATTCTCGTACATCTGCTGAGACTCAGCCTGCTCCTACCGCCAATCCAAATTTGGAGACTGATAATCCTCATATTATCAGCACGATGATGGATGCTAGTCGATATCAAACGCAGGTTGACCAACTAAATCAAGAGTTGGATGAGCAACGTGTTTCCCATGCCACCTCGATTAGTAAACTGGAGTCGGAGATTCTTTCACTTCGATCCCAACTTGCAGCCAAAGAAGATGATTCTAACTTGGATAAGGCCATAGATGATCATCAATCCCTTGACGTCGAGTCCGTTGTCAGGGAGTTTCTTGATTCTCCAGTTCATACGGCCATAATTCATCAGAAAATAGGAGGTCTGCTGTTGAGCTCGTTTTACAAGGGGGTCGATCAATTGATCGAGTCTGGGCAGATTCCTGATAAGCGAGAGGAATACCTCAAGGTTATGGAGATCGGAAAAGATCGGAAGCTCCAAGAGTACCCTCCCGAATCCTTGCCTTCCGTCGAGTACAACAATAATCCTTTAGCACATTTAGTGGCTGAGTTTGGAACTCCATTGCTTGTGCCTGCACCTGACTTGGAGTTAGCAGGGGGTGTTGACGGAGATCGAGCAGACGAAGGAGAAGATGAAGATAATGAAGGGTCGTCTTCGGAAGAAGTCAACTCCCCACTTTAGGCCATGTTTAAGACTAGGATCTCATCCGTTTTCTCCTTAAATCTTTGTAATTTTTTGTCAATCTATCCAGTAGAACTTGTAACATTTGTAAATGAAGTTAGTAGAAATCCTTTATTTGCTATATATAATTTTCAGCGTTAGATTTGTCTCTGTCGAAGTATCTTTTGTCGTTTTGATGATTGTATTATACAATTAATAATCTTACTTTGACATATATTTGAAATTTTACTGCGCGCGCCAAAGACTAGGGACATAACTATCATTTCCTTTACTATATATAAAGGTAAAATCTTTGAAGTTTTAGGGTTTTTTGCACTTTGCACCCCCGAAACATGGGAAATAGGCACTTTGCACCCCCGAAACTTAGATTTAGCACTTTACACCCTCGAAATATGAAAAATGCAGCACTTTGCACCCTCTTTTATTTTTAGGCAAAAACACATGGGCAAAATTGGTAATTCAATTATAAATGCACTTTGTACCCCAAAATAAAATTAGCACTTAACACCCTCAAATTAAGAATAAATCAGCAACTTGTACCCCCGAAACACAATGGGCACTTTGCACCCCGAAACACAAAATTAACACTTAACACCCTCAAATTAAAACAAACTCAAACCCCTCGTTTTATCCGGCAAAGTTGACCATCGGGGTGAAAAAAATCTAAGGCAAAATAGATAATTCATTTTTTTCCTTAAATTTTGTAAAATACAATTATAAATACTAGAATAAAGTTGACCTCGTTATGCGTATTCTAGTATTTATAATTGTATTTTACAAAATTTAAGGAAAAAAAATGAATTTCCTATTTTGCCTTAGATTTTTTTCACCCCGATGGTCAACTTTGCTGGATAAAACGAGGGGTTTGAGTTTTTTTTTTATTTGAGAGTGTTAAGTGTTAATTTTGTGTTTCGGGGTGCAAAGTGCCCATTTATTGTGTTTCGGGAGTACAAGTTGCTGATTTATTCTTAATTTGAGGGTGTTAAGTGCTAATTTTATTTTGGGGTACAAAGTGCGAAAGATTTATAATTGAATTACCAATTTTACCCATGAGTTTTTGCCTAAAAATAAAAGAGGGTGCAAAGTGCTGCATTTTTCATATTTCGAGGGTGCAAAGTGCTAAATCTAAGTTTCGGGGGTGCAAAGTGCCTATTTCCCATGTTTCGGGGGTGCAAAGTGCAAAAAACCCGAAGTTTTACCGCGCGTCCCCACTTGCAATATAAAATTTCTCTGTTATTGATCGGAGCTAGAGTTCAATAATCACCAAATTTTCTAATTTTTCGATCATGAGTTCCAACCTATTCTCTGGGGCCACAAAATGATCTTTGCGGGGCCCATCTCGACGAGACACACCAAAAAAGAAACCCTGACTGAAAGTTCACACCAGCAATCTTTCGAGGGAGGAGCTCCTCCTCGGAAACCCGTGCCTCAGTCCGACCAGGCGTCGACCTCTCCGGGTGAAATTCCGAGATCAGAGGTGAATACTCCTTCTCAGGCGAAGGAAATTATGGATTCTTCTACGGGTCCTTCCTGGGTTTCGATCCATAGTCCATTGGTCGACCCGAACATCCTGGAAGCCTGTCAGATGAGGAGTCTCAAGTTAATTCTCCTGCTCCCGTCGACCAAACAAGAGATGACCCTGCTCTTCCTGTTCAAAATGTCACAATAAATCAAACTTCTGATCGAGAAGCCTTTCAGCAGGTCGATACCATTCCTCCCAATCCTGAGGTTGAGCCAAATTTGCAAATGGGCGGACCAGTGGAAGATATTCCCGAGTCTCTTTTTGCCCCTCTGACCTCTAATGTTGTCGTTTCCAGTTCTCAAAATACCCAAGTTCTTTCTCCTTCTATTATTCCTCAAGAAATGACTAAAACTGGATCTGGTCCCAGCAAATCTAGTTTCAAGAATCCCATGGACGATCCTTCTCTTTTAGACGACTGTTCTTTAAGAGATCCGGTCGAAGAAATAACCGATTTTGCGATAACTCGATCTGGAGGGGTCTCCATAGATGCCTGCGTTCCTGCAACCTTTGAGCCTGATAGGGTATCTTGGAATTTGGGAATGGGAACAATTCTGCCAAGGAACTTGATAAGCTGAATGAGCGCTCTTCTCTGCTGCTTGTTCAATCCATCTTCAAACATTTGGAGCATGTAAATGGACTTTTTTATTTTAATGGAAATCTCTTATCCTCTTAAAGTTTTTATTCTTATTTTTCCATAATAGGCTAAGCATGAAGCTGTTCAGCTCGGGATACAAAATGATGAGGCTTATTTTTCTCAATATGATTCCCTTGAAAGACTGGACACAATTGCTGCTGCTCATCGGAGGCTGATGAATGAAGCTGAGAGTCTTCGAGCAGCTAATGCAAAGCTCTCTAAAGAGAAAGAAGACCTAGCTCGGGCAAATAGCAGCTTGGAGTCCGCCAAAGAGCAGCTTACTAAAGAGAAAGAAGACTTGCTCCAACTGAACAAGAATCTAGAAGAAGTTACCCAATCCCAGATCGAGAAAGGGAAAAAACAAGAGTTCGATAGGGGTTTTTCTCTTGGATATAAGCAACGTACTAAAGAATTGATCACTTATCTTGGTCATCAAACGAGTCCCGATCATATTTTCGAATAGTAGACCAGGCTTCTATTTTTTTTTTTTCTTTTTTTGTTTATATGTGACAAGTTTTTGGTATGAATAGAGCTGCTCGTTATTTCAATCGTTTTTGTATAGAATAACCCCTTGTTCCGATCTGAATCATGATAACTGTTATCTATTTTTTCGGGAGAGGAAAAGTCACCTAGGTAGTTGTACCGTAACCGTAGGTATAGGACGTTTCGTATGCTTGTCCATTAACTGATAAATTCCTCCCTCTATAAATATTTCCTTTGAAAATAAGAATCATAATAGAAGGAAATAATATGTCGTCATCAGAAAGATATTAAAATCCAATGTGGTACTTATGGTATCCTGATTATGGTGGAGATATTAATCAAATCCGTTTACGATAGAGGAGAGCTGGTTAGTTCATTAAAATGATGGTATCACCTGTGTCAGGGTATTCTCTTTGACCATGGAGGATACTTTGTACGAGTTGGATGAAGTATCCCTCGACTCAAGCGGATACTTTGTAATCTTCCATCTGGACATCCTTCGATCAAGGAGGATGTTTCACAAAGGTCTGGTGAAGTATATTTGCCAATCTTCACCAATGCAGTGAGAAGATTCCACAAATAAGAAGTACGTCGGATTGGAGGAGTAGCTAGTAGGCTAGTAATGTCGAGTATTTGTAATAATTCCAGTTAGAATTTAGGAATGAATGTACTTTCCCTTTTCTTTGTATTTAATCGACCGTATTTGCTAAATGTAACCATTGAAATTTTTTAATAAAATCATTTATTTTTGAATTGTTCATCTGTGTTCTTCCCTTTTGATGTCTTATCAGTAGTCGATCATACATTCGATGCTGAAAACTAAACTGACTGCTAGTATAATATTCCTTAGTTATCTCATCAATCTGGACCGTAGATAGGATCTCAAGGCATCACCGTTGGATTCCTAGTTCCTTCCTATAAAAAGGCCATTTCCTCCTTCCTTATTTCAAGAATGAAGTTGTTCATGAAAAACTTTTATCAGTTTAGTCATCATCGTCCACCAGAATGTATTACCTCAACTAAGGATGAGTTCCTGACTTGGCATGGGTGGAATTGGAAAAATGAGGTTTTCAACATATATGGTGATGCTCGGACAAATCTCGTAATTGGAGTTTGGTCGACCATAATGTACGCCATAGGGTATAGTTCGAGGTCAGAGGAAAGCTGGATTCTTGCCTTATCGAAATCAACTTGTTTCTAACAGGTCGAGAATGCCACGCATGAGATCCTTCTGACCCCCCGTTGATCTGGTGAAGAAAAAGCATCGGCTTTTTGAGGTGGTCGAGTTTAGATAGCATGTACTCTTTCCTCGACTACCTATAATCTTCGAGCCTTAGAGGAAACGCCTGAACTTTAGTTTCTAGTCACTGTTCTCAAAGTAGACGTAAGGAAGGTTGCTCTCTAGCTCGAAGCTTCCGAAGTTACAATTGACTTTAGTCCGATAGCACTTGAAGTATCTGATGGTCGGAAGTACCTGTCATTTGATGTTTGTTGAAAATAAACTAATTTCTTTGTTTGTAGATCGATCGATGTTATTGTATGGTCTAGCATTGTGTGATAAGAATCTTTAAATTTGTAAGATAATCTTTGTAATGAAAATTTCATCCGCATGGATATCGACCCAAAGTGTAAATTTCAATCGATCAGTCTTGTAGTGCATTTAATACCCCTTTTATCTTTATTGCTGACAGTTATGACTAGGTAACGTAAATCCCGAGGATATCTAATCACCGTTGACTGGATATAAATTCCACCGTTGGATCTTTTACTGCTCCCTCTATAAAAGGATTTTGTTACCTTTTACTTTCTATCACAAGTAAAATTGCATGATAATGTACTTCCTCTTTTCCCAAAATGGTGGTCGTCCACCTAACTCGAAATTCCAAGAATTTGTTAATTATTTCGACTTGGTATGGGCGGAATCAAAAAATGGAGACTTATTAAAAACCATGAAGTCTCCGATCACTAAAAAGGGGATCGATCGGAGTGTCAATCATATATCGACCGTTCTCTGCAAATGGGTAAGGGTCGGTATGATGGCGTTCCGATCTAATCGTTCCGCGGTCGGTGGAAAGCTGGTCAGTTAAACAAGAAGATATGACCGAGAATGCTGACCACCATCGATCGACGTAAAATTATGACCTCACAAAGCTCTGGTGGAATATGGACCTCAGATTCTCCAAGCTTGTGGTCGCAATTACGGAACTTAAAAGGCGGTTGTCCTCGTCGACCGGGCTTAGCTGGTGGCAAGAATGTTGGGAAAAGTATAGAGATAAACAAAGACAGAAGCCCACCATTCGAACTGCCTTTCTTCAAACGAAGACAACCTCGGTCGGTTAGACTATCATGTAAGATTGCTTTTTACAAGTCTACCGGACAAGCGAGTTGTACTCGATTAGGACTTCTTTCGGCATGTATTAAGATTTATCGTCGATCAATTAGGGAATTCTTTGTATCTTTCCAATGTACTTCACTTATTTGTAATAATAAATAAAACCTTTTATTGTTCATACTGATTATCCTATTTGTAGATCATATGGTGTTGAATGATGAGTCATTACCGACCCAATCGGTCTTGCTTAAATAATTTGCTTTACTTAGGTTTTTCACCAATTATTGGTTTGTTGTTGGTCGTCTCACTAGGTTGAAAGGAGTTTATCGACTCAATCGGTGTTACTCAAACATTTTTTAGGATGTTTACCAAATATTGGTTTTAACCTTCGAAGACCTTTTTTACTAGATCGATGAGTTTTTACCGACCCAATCGGTTTTAGTCAAAAACTTACGTTGTATACCAATTATTGGTTTTAACCATTGAAAATTGTTCTTTAATAGATCGATGAGTTTGTACCGACCCGATCGGTTTTACTCAAAGATTTTTATTTTACTTAGGTTTTGTACCAATTTTTGGTTTTAACCTTTGTAGAACGTTCTTTAGGAGATCGATGAGTTTTTACCGACCCAATCGGTTTTACTTAAAAACTTAGGCTGTATACCAATTATTGGTTTTAACCATTGAAAATCGTTCTTTAAGAGATCGACGAGTTTGTACCGACCCAAACGGTTTTACTCAAAAACTTAGGTTGTATACCAATTATTGGTTTTAACCATTGAAAATTTTCTTTAATAGATCGATGAGTTTGTACCGACCCAATCGGTTTTACTGAAAGATTTTTATTTTACTTAGGTTTTGTACCAATTTTTGGTTTTAACCTTTGTAGAGCTAATCGACAATGGCTTTTTTGAGTGCGATGTATGGAAAAAATAAGCAAAAGCTTTTATTATAATTGTAGACAAACTTGATATCGAAAGAAAAATAACAATACCAACTATCTAAAAAATGAAAAACAAGCTATCTTCTGTAAAATCCCAACTGATCTTCTAGATCTCCTATTTCGAGCTCAACGGACGTAATATAATCTGAGGTTTACTGCATTCCATGTTCGAGGAAGCGGAGTTCCATCCATATGAGCCATTTTATACGATCCCTTATTGCCGACCGCAGTTACTATGTATGGACCTTCCCAATTTTGCTGTAATTTTCCCACATGTTTTGATACTTCGAACTTCTTAAGTACCAAATCACCTTCCTTGAATAAGCGTATTCTTACTTTCTGATTGTAAGCCTTTTCCTTGTTGGACTTAGCTGCTTGTAGACGAAGATTGGCTCTTTCCCTTAGGGCCTCACTTAAGTCAATATCATCTTTTCTGAGTTGTTCATTTATTTCTTTATCGTACGATTCGATCCTTGGGCTGGGAACAAGTGCCTCAACTGGGATAACTGCTTCCGAACCATAAACTAAGCTAAAAGGTGTTTCACCAGTAGAAGTTTTCACTGTAGTTATGTTAGCCCAAATGACGCCGGGAAGCTCGTCCAACCATTTTCCTTTGGAGTCATCCAGTCTTTTTTTGAGGGATTTGACAATTTCTACGGATGTAAAGTTTTGCTGTATTCCAAACTTCGAGCACCATTCTTGGACTTGTTTTCCAGCAAATTGGGTTCCATTGTCGGAAAACAAGACCCTCGGTATTCCGAAACATCAGACTATATTCTTCCAAAGAAAATTTATGATCTGGAACTGTGTTATCCGAGCGAGTGCTATACATTCAATACACTTGCTGAAATATTCGACAACTACCAGGACATAACTCTTTTTCGACCTAGCCATTGGGAATGGTCCCACTAAATCAATCCCCCACTGGTCAAAAGGCCAACAGATCGGGATTGGGTGCATTTTTTCTGCTGGTTGATGTATTATATTTGAATGCACCTGGCAGTAATTGAAAGGATAGTGCCCAGCAACCCAACCAAAACTAGCTTGTAAGAGGACTATCTTATGTAAGATTCTTATGGTTCAAAGATAATACGCCCGTTTATTTATAGTACATTATTAAACAATGGCCATCTTCATCTCTCGCAAATGTATCTAAGCGATTGGATGAAATCCTAAGATCACATTAGACTATGGGACGATTCACTTCAGTACTGAGTGCAATCATGAAACAGTCTCTAAGGTCGTGATCTTAAAACTGTTCCAAGTCATAGATTCCTGTCGAGACGGGGAATCGAAGGAATCGTTAAGACTTGTACGATTATGCATGATTCACACGAAGTGAATTTCTAGAGTTTCATGAACAAGGCTTTTGAAGCCAGTGCATATGACTAGGTGGTTCAATAGGGGATCGAACGCATCGAACGACCCGAACAGAGAAACCCATTGTGGAAGTGCTTTAAGCATATCGGTAATGGGATGTTTCTCAAGGATTATTATAGTGTACGATTTAGTCCTTAGACTTGAGGTACTAGGGCGAATTCAGTGCACGAGAATACGTACTTTGATTTAGGAGCCGATTACGTAGCCTGATCATTGTGCGACTACTTTGGGTACGTATGATCGTGTACGCGAATTGTTAGTACTAAGAAAGGATCTATCGACTCATCTTGATAAGATGAGAGAATTTCCTGTACGATCTTAGATAATAGATTCCGAGAAACCCACGGCCGTGGTCAGTGACGGATTTGGAAAGGGGTTTCCAAATTTAGCAGTCACACTGGAATTATTATCCAGAATTAGAAAGTACAGAATTGAGATAATTAGAGGTGCCGACCAATTCACACACCCTAGGTCTCAATCGGGAAATTAATCGTTAGAAGGACCGTATGTACATGGCACTTATAAGAGGTGAGGTTCACGAATATCAATTCACCTGAAGTTGGGCCTCATGGGCTTGTGGCTAGACAACGACCATGAGGTGTGGGTACTCCTGAATTAATGGAGATTAATTCTGGAGTGATCAATTAAAAGTGTTTAATTGATCGGAGCAATTAATTGCTTATTAAATTGCTCATTAATTAAATCACGAGAGTCGTGGGCCTGGTGCCAATTGATGGTGAACCTAGAGGGTCACACACAATACAGTTGGACAGTGACAGTCATAAAAGGAAACATTTGATTTAAAGAAGTTAAATCGATAAGTGAATTAAAGTGTTAATTCAATGAGAATAATAATTAATTAGAATGATCTAATTAATTAAACGTGAATTAAAGTGTTAATTCAAAGTGGAGAATTATTAATTAGAATGTCTAATTAATTAATCGATTAGAATATCTAATTGATTAAGGTTATTAATTAAAGTGTTAATTAAAAAGAAAGATTAATTGATTAATAGTGGATTAATTAATTATTCTTCAATGGCCGATTTTATAAGGAATGATTGATAGTAGATTAATCAATCAAGCTAAATGGGCCGAGTTCATAATAAAGGGGACGTTGATTAAATGATAGTTGATCATTTAATTAATATGGCCGATCTATGCTAAAAGAAATAAAAATAAATTGATCTTGGATTAATTTAAGCATGGTCGATTTTTATGATAAGGGAAATTTGGGAAAGGATTTATCTTGTGATATAAGGGAAGAGATTATATATATATATATCTTGTATCTTTATTTGATAAGAAAAGATCTCTTAAAGATATGATATATATCTATTAGAAGAAGGAGTCTTCTAATAGAGATATATATATTAGATATACATATCATAATCTCTAACTAACAAGAACTAATCAACAACCCTAATGCAAAGAAAAAGTGCTAAAAATTCCCAGCCCTAGCTGCCACACACTGATCGGCCAAACCCTGCTCTGGCCGCCCCTTCTCCTTGCTTCTTCTCCATCTAGATCTACATCTAGATTAAGTTCCTCCATTGACAATTATTTAATCCAAGTTCTTAGCCTGTGGTTTAAAGAAGTTATTCAATCCATCTGGTGTGGACTATCTCTAGAGGCACAACATTTGGGGTGCTGTAGTGAACAATTAGAAGACCGGAGAAAAACCACCACCTTGCCTGTGGTTAGGTAATTTTCAAAAATTACCTATTATTTATGCTTTATTGAATTTTGATTCAATTCTATTTTTCGTATGAGTTAGATAACCATGTCCTGGGTTTACCAACTTTATGTGTGTATGAAATTTTTTAATGTTCCGCACGTTATTTTTGACAATCATACACCGTAAAACCCAACAGTGGTATCAGAGCAGAGTTATTACGCTCATACGAAAAAGGGCTTGAACATTTCAAAATAAATATATATGTATATTTGATTGTCGTGTTCTTTGCATGGATTCTTGCTTGTTATGATATATTATGTGTTCGGATATGTAGCATAGTTCGTTTTGGGCCAAATCTGCAATTTTCGAAAATCACTGGACTAAAATGCATATTACGATCTTTGAAAAATCTGGACAGAATCTGAAATTTTGTTTTTCTGCAATTTCTGGGCTGAAACTGTAATTCTGCAATTTCTGAAAAATTGGGGTCTGTTTGCAATTGCCGAAAAATTTGGGCTTTTTGATATTTACGTAACTTCAGGGGGCAGTTTTGCTATTAACAAAAGTTTTTGGGATTAAAGTGTTAATTTATGTTTTCTCTGCCGATTTGCATGTTCTGGAATTTTTGGGTTTAATTTGTTATTTCCGAAAGTTTTGGGGTCAAAACGTATTTTTTGAAAATTGAGGGACCAAAATAATTTTCAAAAGTTGAAATTCCAAAACCTGTTTTATGCTTAAAGTTGTTTTATTATCCGAAAGATTAACCTTATCATAATTAGTGGAGACTAGAGCGAGAATCATGAATTATTTTAAAAGGGGTTTTAAAATAAAAATTGTGGTTTATTTTAAAAGGGATTTTAAAATAAAAGTTAAAGGATTGTTTTAAAAGGGGTTTTAAAATTAGAATCTTGGGTTATTTTAAAAGGGAGTTTTAAAATAATATAAGAAATAAGAAAAATGTGTTTTGCTTTTTTCTTGCTCAACGTGAACTGTTTACGTGGTTTTCGATCGTGCCGAGCCTTGACCCTAGGGTAGATGTGATTGGTTTAATTTAATTATGTTGGTTTTTATTGGGCCTGCGTACCTTAAGTTTTTGGGCCACTTTGAGCCTTTGTAATAGATTAGGGCTTTGTTTTAAATAGTTTAGGATGGAGGCCCATTACAAGATAAGTAGAGGCCCAAGAAGGAAAGAAGGCCATGTATGCATGGTTACTTATGTAACTTGTAAGATCCTATAAGAACCCAATTAGATTGACCAATTGGGCCAACATCATGGCTTGATGATGGCCCGCATAGGAGGCTCCCGATCGAAAACATACTGTGGTAGAATGCATGCTAGGTGTGAATGCTTTATATTATTTATAGATTTTATTTTGGCTTGTATGTGATGTGTTGGTTAATATTGGAGAAGGTTTTGAAGATGACAAAAAGGGTAATCTGGAAGTCATCAACTAAGAACTGAACAGCTTAGTGAAACCTATCTCATGGTCTGGAAGCTAAGTGACCGAATTAGCGAAGTGGGATATCAGATGGGTGTTATCAGCCGAGTCAAGATAGACGTGTTCATTCTTGAATAAGCCGAGAAGCCATCAGCCGAGTGATCATCAAAGTGATCATCAGCAGATTACTTCCACCAGCAGAGTGAAGACGGTCAGGAAGCTTATCAACGGGAACCAGCCAAGAGCTGAGTGCATTAAATGCGACTGACATAAAGTAGACATCCGTACAGCAGAGTGTACAGTGCAACAGTTGCAGGGAGCCGTTCCGCGTGTCAGGACCAGAACTCGAGGACTGTAGATTCCTGCCAACCTTCAACGGGCAGAAATTCAAAATCTGAGAGTATAAATAGAAGACATAACTGAAGATCTAAAGTGAGCTTGCACTACTAAAGATCATATCATAAGAGCGAGATCCATCAGTTGAGTCGTCTGATCACAAGCCGAAGTCATTTGTTGACAAAGCTTTTCGTTGAAGAACAGAGACCTTAGTTGTCTGTCTGAGTGACTTTCAGCTGTAAAAGAGAGGAGTGTATATCCATCTTTGTGAGTGATATAGCTTCTTAGTATAGGTTTTCTGAGTGATTACTTGTACTGAAAATAGCGTGAGGAGTGTAGATCCGTCTAAGTGAGTGATCTAGCTTCGGAGTGTAGGATTTCTGTGTGATTTCTTACAGCGCACATGTGGCTTTTCATTTGTTGATCAGCGCAAGCATTGTATACTTGATTACTTTGTGTTTTCTAGTATAACCCAAGATCTGTGTGACTTGGAAGAGTGGACTAAAAGACGATTGTCTATATAACCACTATAAAAATCCTGTGTGTTTGAATTATTTATTGTTTTACTTTGCATATTTATCAAAGAACTCAAACATACGATTTAACCAAAAGATTTTAAAAGGAGTTATAAAAACTGGGGATAAAATCTTTTGAGTGAGAAAACTTAAAGAGGAACAGATTGGTGAAAAACACTTGACAAATCCGCTGCCAACTAGTTTCTAAAAACTCTGATTTAACATCTGAAATCAGCTGAGTGAAAATCAGATGAGTGGTCAACTCTGCTGATAAAGCTTTGTGCGCATCGGCTTAGTAGTCTTACAAATCTCGATCAGCTTAGTCTGCTGATTTGAAAAGTTAGAGAAAAAGTTTTAAAGTTTTCAGAGGTCTATTCCCCCCCCCCCCCCCCCCCCCTCTAGACCTCATTGACCACTCTTAGGACCAACAAGTGGTATCAGAGCAGGTTGCTCTGGTAATTTACCTGATACCATCAAGTAGCATCAGGGTAGGTGGTTTATCTTGAATCAGCTGCCTGATCAACGAGCTTGATCCAAAGTGTGTTTTTATTAAATTTTTCAAAAAGAGAGCACATTTTGAAAATCAAAACTTTTTTAAAAAAAAAATGGATGCCATAAACCATGTTCCTCACATTGGTATTATGAGTTTTGAAAACTGGAAAATCAGAATGGAAATCTTTCTTGCTGCTTATAATGATGACATGTTTACATGTATTACAAAAGGACCATTCAGATTCCAGAAGACTGTGAAGGTTGCTGGCCAACCTGATCAGATAGTTGACAAAGAGCTGGATGAGCTGACACCTAAAGAAAACAAGTTAGTAAATCTTGATAAAAAGGCGAAGTTCATCATGTTCAGAGCTGTAGACGAAGAAAATTTCCAGAGGATCAAGCATCTCAAAACTGCCAAAGAGATGTGGGATAAAGTCTGCGAGCTAAGCGAAGGAAACAACGCTATCAAAGAACATAAGCTCAGTGTGGCTCTTGAGGAGTTTGAAAATTTCAAGATGAAGTCTGGTGAAACGATTGATCAGATGGATACCAGATTTACCAAAGCCCTGAACGAAGTTCTAAGATTTGGTAAAGAATTTTCGAACAAGGAGATCACAACAAAGGTTCTCAAGGCCTTGCCACCTAAATTCAACATGAAGGTGACAGCCATGGAAGAATCAAGGGATTTAGAGAAGATTTCTCTTTCCGAACTGTTCTCATCTCTCAAAGCGTATGAGTATCATATGCCAAGATTGGGATTAGAAGTGTCAACCAGTTCAGACCCTACTGCTGCTCGTATGGCGTCAGACAAGTTAAGAAAATCAGCAGACAAGTCAAAACAGAAGACTGTGCTGAGTTCAGAAAAGGGATACACTGCTGACGACGTTACCCTGCTGCTAAATGATTTCAAGAAGTTCTACAAGAAGAAAATGAAATTAAAATATAAAAATGCTTCTTCATCTTCTTCTGATCATTTTCAGGAAAACAGGGATTCCTACAAAGCAAAACTTAGAGACTACCATGAAGAGGAGTATGGGCTCTTGATCAAAGACCATCCAACCTCATCATCTGAGAAGTTTGCTGAAAAGGAAAAGCGTGCTAAAAAGGAGCGTAAGCTTAGTAAGAGCAAATCAAAGTTAGCTGATGCAGCAAAGCTAATAAACTCCCGCACATCTTATTCAGACCACAAGTCGTCTGATAAAGAATTTGAAGAAGTACCTGAAACCTTATGCTTAACTGCCATAGAATTTGATGATTATGAAAATTGGGGTAACTTCTACTGATTAATGTAATGCACTATTTGAATCGATTGAATAAATGCTTAATCACAAATTCAAATACTGTCTGTGCATTTGCCAAGCTTAATGAAGAGATGACTTTGCTGAAAAGAGCAAATCAGATCACTGAAACTTCAGGTTGAAAAACCTCAAGAATCAGCTGACTATCAAAAAGCTTGAGCATGAGAATGAAACTCTAAGAGCTGAGTATGCAATTTGTTTTGATAATATAAATAAACCTGAAAGAAGTAATTGCATCATTCTCTAAAAAGAAAATCAGAGGCTTAAGAGAACAAGTCTACTGATGCTCAATAGGTTAGAAAACCTAGTAAGCTACCTAAGACTAATCAGACTAGTAAACTCATCAGCCAAGGGTGCTGATAGGAGTAAAATTGAAAATATTGAGTCTGCTTAATCTATGGAGAGTTATTAGAAAACTCATGTAAGAAATTGAGGCAAAAATGAATTATGTGGCAAGAATTTGAATCACATTATGATAATTATTATGACATGCACTACGCTTATTCATATTATCATGCTGATCATGTTCACTATGCTGATTGCCATCCTCATTTCAATATGCATGCTTATCACATATTTCATGCATCTTACCTTGCTTATGAGCTATGTTTTAATCATGACCAACAAATGTTGAAAACCAACAAGTGGTATCAACAAGTGGTATCAAGTACCAACAAGTGGTATTATCATGATAAAACATAAGTCACTAGATCATCACATGTTAAAGGTTACACTAACCATGCTGGACCCAATAAACAAGGGGTACCAAAAACAGTTATCTGTTCTGCAGGTGAAACACATATGAGATGACAAAGATGAGTTGACTGCCTTGCAAATTTCACCAAGTTCAACAAGTAGTCTCACCAACATGCATGTACCAGCAAGTGGTATCAAATCAATGGTATCAACAATTGGTATAATTCAAATGGTAGACTCTACATTTGGAGATTTCAAGGAACGTGAGGTTGTTGAAAAGTTGAAGATTATCAAAGATTAACAAGTGGTTTCAGAGACCAAGTGGCATTAGAGACCATCAACTGTTTGCAACAAGTGGTATCACCGTTCAAGTGGTATCAGTCAACCATGTGACAACAGAAATTGGTTTGTTGATTTTGGATTCATAAGTTGAGGGGGAACTTATCAGAAGACTAACCCAGAACAGCTTACTGGAATTCAACGGCTGAGTGTCTTTGAAGAGAAACTCTCATCAGACTACTTGACCACGAATTCTTTAACTTAGGGGGAACGTGTACGACTAGCGGTACTCCTAAATAAAAGATGAAGTTGTCAATAAGTCAATATGAAGCTATCAGAAGACTGCTTCTTATCAGCTGACTGGAACACAACAACCATGTGATTTTCAAGAATGTACTACACCAAGTGGTATCAGCAAGTGCTATCACACCAACAAGTGATATCAGCTGACTAATCTGATTTGTATCCACACAAGTAGTATCAGACTACGAGTAGCATCAGACTACAAGTGGAATCAGACCACAAGTGGTATCAAGTGGTAAAAATTCTTGAAGTTAAGGGGAAATTTTCTAGCCAGAGTGATAAACGGCAACGAAGACTACCTCGATCAGCCAAGTGCTTACCTACCTGTCTTCAGCATACTAGTTTGCAATCTTACGGAAAAGAAGTTATCACAAACCCTAAAAAGGGGGAAGGATAAAATGGAGAAGAAGAGATGCAACTAAAGTTTTGGTGTTGATGACAAAAAGGGGGGAAGATGGATGCAACTAAGAACCCTTTATAGCAGAAGATCAGAAAGGGAAAAAGAACCATCAAGTGGTAAATTTTTTTTAAGTTGTATCAGAGCAATAATTTCCATCTCAGAGTATGAAGACTAAATCAGAAACTTAGATGTGTTCTTAGTTGAAGGTTTTGTCATCATCAAAAAGGGGGAATTGTTGGTTAATATTGGAGAAGGTTTTGAAGATGACAAAAAGGGTAATCTGGAAGTCATCAACTAAGAACTGAACAGCTTAGTGAAACCTATCTCATGGTCTGGAAGCTAAGTGACCGAATCAGCGAAGTGGGATATCAGATGGGTGTTATCAGCCGAGTCAAGATAGACGTGTTCATTCTTGAATAAGCCGAGAAGCCATCAGCCGAGTGATCATCAAAGTGATCATCAGCAGATTACTTCCACCAGCAGAGTGAAGACGGTCAGGAAGCTTATCAACGGGAACCAGCCAAGAGCTGAGTGCATTAAATGATACTGACATAAAGTAGACATCCGTACAGCAGAGTGTACAGTGCAACAGTTGCAGGGAGCCGTTCCGCGTGCCAGGACCAGAACTCGAGGACTGTAGATTCCTGCCAACCTTCAACGGGCAGAAATTCAAAATCTGAGAGTATAAATAGAAGACATAACTGAAGATCTAAAGTGAGCTTGCACTACTCAAGATCATATCATAAGAGCGAGATCCATCGGTTGAGTCGTCTGATTACAAGCCGAAGTCATTTGTTGACAAAGCTTTTCGTTGAAGAACAGAGACCTTAGTTGTCTGTCTGAGTGACTTTCAGCTGTAAAAGAGAGGAGTGTATATCCATCTTTGTGAGTGATATAGCTTCTTAGTATAGGTTTTCTGAGTGATTACTTGTACTGAAAATAGCGTAAGGAGTGTAGATCCGTCTAAGTGAGTGATCTAGCTTCGGAGTGTAGGATTTCTGTGTGATTTCTTACAGCGCACTTGTGGCTTTTCATTTGTTGATCAGCGCAAGCATTGTATACTTGATTACTTTGTGTTTTCTAGTATAACCCAAGATCTGTGTGACTTGGAAGAGTGGACTAAAAGACGATTGTCTATATAACCACTATAAAAATCCTGTGTGTTTGAATTATTTATTGTTTTACTTTGCATATTTATCAAAGAACTCAAACATACGATTTAACCAAAAGATTTTTGATTATGCCGTATTTCGTTCGAGTTCAATAAGGAAAGTAGAGTAAAACTATATATGAATCAGGCATATGAAAACTGTATTAATATCGGTGTTCGAATACAAATTACAAAGCGGGTCTACCCGAGCATTACTGGATGTCGTACTATCTAGGAAAGTAAATACAAAGAATAAACAACAGGCTCCTAATCCGAACAGTAGGTCCGAGCAGAAGGGATATCTTGGAAGTTGTGCCGTCCCTGATGTCATAAATGCGCCGCGTATTTATAGGAACAGTAATGGGCTAGCTAGACCATCCGTAGGAGAATAGCTCTCGGCCAGCTGTGTAAAGCTGTAGGTCGGTCCCACAATAAATTCCGAGGAGACGAGTAGATCGGGAAGAAGGTCGGAGTACTTGATCGAGAGCTATCAGTCAGGCTTGATCGGAGAACCATGTTCTTCTGGTCGGTGAATACCATTCTGATCGAGATCGAGGCTGACCTCGAGCAGAAGGTATTTCCTAGATCGGCATATGCGAAATACCCCTCATCAATACTCCCCCACTTCTCGAGCGTAAGTGAAGCAGAAGCTCGGAGAAGTAAACACTGCATCACGGCGAAAGATTTTGATCTCTTGATGTTTTCGGACATGCCTCGTTAAAAACCTAGTCCGGAAAAACCCAGTGGGACAAAATCCGAGCTAGGGAAAAAGAGTGCACATCTTCCTTGGAGGAGCCTCGAAATACCGAATCGCCCCAAAGATAGAAGGGTGAGGTTTTTGACCTGAGAGATTCACCTCGATGATTCACCAAGAGCTGCAATATTTGAAGTTCGGAAAAGTAGATAGTAGAGAACAGGCCTCGGACAGTCTTGAGTTGGATATGCCTCGTTAAAAACCTTGCTCGGAAAAACCCCGTGGGATAAAAACCAATCGAAGGTGAAAAAGAGTACATATTTTATCCTGTTGAGTCGAAAAATACTAATTTCCGAAGCTTGGAGGACCATAAATGCTATTAACAAAAGGTAATCTTCAATTTTACTGAGTGGGAGCCTAACCGTCGCGGTTACTAGGGGTTGAATTTGCAATTTACCCTTTTAACCTTTATATATATGTTTACTTGGAGAAAAAAGAGTGCATCTTTACAATTCACAGCGGATCGGAGCTTTTAGATCGATAAACAGTATTTCTTCCTTACTTCGAGCATTCCAACAAATATCTTCTAATCATGTCTACTTCCCAGAATCCCGACGTCCAAACCAATATTCCCTCTGGATCAGATTCCGACCTGGGATCCACAGGGGAACTCATCAGTGACTTCAAAACCACTGAAAATTCTTCCGAAGAGACGAACAGAATCGTCAATCAAATAGAACATGCCATGGGGTCGAACGCTGGAGAGGGTACATCAGGTCGACAGGATTCCGAGCACGATGGTGATGCGGAAGAAAATGCCGAAGGCGGCAGCAAGGAGGGTGGAGATGGAGAAGAAGCTGATTCCGACCATGAGAATAGCTTGACTGTACCGTTTGACAAGCACGAGATTATGAGATATGAGATCGGAGGCGGGTGCAGTGTGAGAATTCTCGACCTAGCCGGTGTCGCGAAAAAGTCCAAAGCCACAGGTCGGGCTCAGAAGACCGAGAAACGGGTCGACGACATCCCAAGTGCGTATGATCCAAAAGAGCATGAGGCAAACCTCCAATCTACGATTGGTAAATTCCTTCCCGAGGGTTACTCGCTAATCATTCCGACCCCCTCTCAAAGAGTGAATAAGCCCCCAGCAGGGTGTCAAGGTTTCTACGCCAAGCAGTTTGACTATGGGTTGCGCATTCCTTTTGCCCCCTTACTCGGGCAGGTTTTAGATGCATTCAGCCTGGCTCCCGCACAGATCCTTCCCAACTCGATTGGGTACTTGATAGCTTTTAGCGTTTTGATGAAGGCCAAGAACCAAGCCGCTAATTTCCGACGCTTCTGGCAATTCTTCAAGATCAGTACCTCCTCCGCCTCGAACGCTGGGTTTGTGTATTTTTCCCAGCGTTCGAATCATTCGGTCTTATCGACCATAACTTCTAGCAATTCTCTCGACTGGAAGAAACAGTTCTTTTTTATCAAGGGACCTGAAGTACCGGCCTCTGAGGGAAGCTCGGAGATGGTTCCTTACAAATGGCCAGGTGTGCAAGAATGGGTGTACGGAAAACGAGAATTGTTAGGCCAGCTTGGGAAGGTTATCCCAGACGATCTGGTTAAAGAGATGCGTTCTGATCTGTATCAGTCGGCTTTCCTTATTTTGGAGCCTGTTCTTCGAAAAGCTGGACTCAGCCGAGCTACCTATCGATTAGCAGACGCTGAAGACCCTCGAACGTTGAGTAAGGATAATAGCCTTTCTTGAGTGACCTTAATATTAAGCTGTTCAACGAATTTCATTAACATTTTACTTTTACTTCGTCAGGTGCAATGGTGGAACAATACCGAGCTTCCATAGTCGGTAAAATGGTGGCATCTACCTCGAGGAAGACGCCCGGTCAGCCGAGAAGACAAACCAGACTGGAGCCTCGAACTGTCGTCCCTCCTCGGGGAAACTTGGCTCAAACTGACCAGATCGGAAAAGAAGGGGAGCCCGAGAATGCTGAGCCGATCCGAATGGTACCACCTTCTCACCAAGCTGGTTCTTCTTCTTCTTCTGGCTTAGGATACAGCATGTTTACCATGAAGAAGCTCAGAGGGACAGAGATCTATAATCGGAGAGCTCGGGAAGATCTCGAGGGACCCCCCGAGGCCAAAAGGAGGACCGGATTGTGGGGTCGACACCGAACGCCCCTTTCTTCCCGTCCTGGTCGAAGTAGGCCTGACATGGTGGATTTCATCGAAGACCAACTTAGAGGTTCCCGAGCAGCAGGTTATCCCGAGAGGGGATCAATTCGAAGTGATCGCACCCCGAACGGCGAGAACGAACATGACAAGGCGATCAAGATTTTCATGGCGGGGAGATTTGCCGAGGACCAGGAGGAGCTTCTTGGCCATTGCGACCTCGACGTACTAGGCCAATTCTCCAAAGCATATCACACGGTAAATCCCTTTACATTTGTTGCAACTGTTTTAAGTTTTGGAGCAAAGTACTAACCACCCTGTTCTTGCAGATCGGGGACTGCTTTCTCACTGAGGTGAATCGTGTGTCGATGTTAGAAGAGGAGTCCGATCGAGTCCATATCGCTTATAGGGACTTACTCAAGGAGGAATCCCAACTGCGCAATCAATTTTCCTCCGTCCAAGCAGAATTGGAGTCCATGAAAGCCAAATATACCCCTGCCGTCGAGGAAAACTTGGTGAAGGTCGTGGAAGAGAAAAGCTTGCTCGAGGAGAAAGTTAGGAAACTTGAAGAGGAGCTTGCGCAGACTAAGGCTGATTCCGAGCTATCTTATCAGCGGGGCAAAGAAGACTCTCGCCTAAGCTCGATAAGAGAATTTTTGGAGTCTCCCGCATTGGATGCCATAGCTCGAAGGAGGGTCGGCGAAATCCTTCAAACTACCTTTTTCAAAGGGGTTCAACAGTTGGCCGCAGCAAAGGTTATTCCCGACAAAATGACGGAGTATATAAAGCACATGGATATAATGAAAAATTCTAGCGGGGAAGACTATCGAACCGCGTCCTCGAGCTCGGCCGACTGGGAAAGACACGAGTTCGCTCCGTTTGTGGAAGAGTTCGGAGTTCCGATGCCCAATCCTGACATGATGGATTTGGATACATCCGGCTCGAGCTCGAGTTCAGATGGCTCCGATGAGGAAGATAACCAAGATAGTTCCGGAGATGATCAAGATTCTTCTGATGATGGGGATGATCGAGAAGCCTCTGGAGACAATGACGTTGACATCGAGGATGGCTCCGAGAGTGAGGGCAAAGAGGAGTAGTCAAAACCTTAGATTTTATGTAATAGGTTGTAGGACTCTCTTTATATGCATTGTAAATATTTTGATCATCTATAAATCTGCTTTTTCTGTTTTTCTCTGAGTCCTCTAATCGATAATTTATTATACTGCTCAACTAGACAAAAGTCTTTGTGAGGCATAGGGTTCATAAAAAGAACGTCGATATCGAGCATTTCCGTGCGCGTGAATCACTTAGCAGGCGTAGTATCAAAACAATCGACCTTTTTAAATAGGCACGGAAATCTTGAAATTCGTGACTGTTGGGCTCCCAAAAAGGCAACGTTCCTTTCTCTTATAAATAGATGGTAGTTTAAGATTTTTGTCACTGAAATTATAATTCACTCTTCGTCGGAGCTACTCGGTCGATAAGTAAATCGAGCTCTCTTCTCCATTAGAAATATACAGATCATGGAAGGCCTGGTGAACTCCAAGATCGACCCGAGGTTGTTGCTCAAAGTCAAGAAAGAGAAACCTTCCAAGTCGAGAGTCAAAGAACCTAAGTCCTCCTCGGAAGCAGGAAAGACTTCTAAGAACGACCGAGGCAAGCACAAGGTCGATTCTCCTTCGAAGGCGGTCATTGAATCAACTGGTGACCTTGGCAAAACTGTGGCCAAGCAATTATCTGGCTCCGAGAAAGGGCCGGTCATACCAATTCCGGACTCCCCCTCTCAGTCGAAAAATAGCTCCGAGGGTAACAAGAAGGTCAACAGGCCTAATAAGCAAATCACATCTGGTGACTCTGAGCCTGCTCCATATAAAAGACCGCTCGTGGACGATCTGATTCCAACCTCGGCCTTGATTCAAATGACTGGGGAAAAAAGGACAATAGCTGATAGTGTTCTGGCCTTGGAGGCTAATAAGGATGTTGTGGTTGAGCCTCCCAAAAAGAAGGTCAAAATAAATGACCCTCCCGTCGATCAGAAGAAAACTCCCTCGTCGGGTGGGAATCCAGAGCCCCAAAACACTGTCCCCAACGTTGCTCTGACGCTTAGCGCCTTTTTTGAAGAGGTGAAAAGTAAGGCCATGGCCGAGCCAGAAGGGAAAAATGCGAATGAAACGGCGCGATCGAGCACGGATCTGCTTTTTCAAGTAAGTGTTGTGTCCTCTCTCTTCCCCTTCTTTTTTTTTTTTTTTTTTTTACTAAATAACTTTTTGTCCATTTAAGGTCGGACAACAGTTATTTACCCTCGGGCTGCAAGTCGAGCAAGAAGCCGAACAGCGTGCGAAGGTTATCCTCGAACTGGAGGAAAAGAAGGTTGCATTATCAAGGTCCCTTGAAGAAGCCAGAGCCATCGAGCTGAAATTGGCCTCCGAGACGGAGAAAGCTGTGAAGGAGAAAGAGAGCCAGGTTCACGAGGAGTTGAGCAAGGAGTTGGACAGGCTGAAGTCACTCGTCGAGCAGGAGAAGAAAAGCGCCGAGCAGCGGGAGAAAGAGGCCTATCAAAAAGGTTATGATGCCGGGTATGAGGCCCGCAATGTTGAAGTCCGCAAGCTTCTGTTCGAGAAAAGTGTTTAGAGATTTCTTCTGTTGACTGCTCGATTAAATGTTGTACTTTTAAATCTTTCCTTTTGTACTTGTTTTCCTCGTTGGAATAATAAACTTTTTCTTCCTTCTAATCGATGATGTTTTGTGTTCTGATAAAGTGATTTACTGTATAGACAATTTATACTCGAGTTAAGAGTAAACAATCAAGTAGCATTCTTAGTCAAAACAATTTATACTCGAGTTAAGAGTGATCGTTCCAATTCCGAGCATAATTTAAAGATGGAAAGTTTCTGCACTGCATATTTGACCAAGTCATAGTATTCCTCTTTTTTCAGCTAAGTTTCAAAGAAAGTCTGTCCAAACAGTACCTTAATCTCGGGAAGTGGAAAGGTCATCCGTGATAAATGAATTAATCTGAGCCGTTGGTTTCGTTGAATACTGACCGTCGATCAAATCATCCTTTTAGTATAAATATGGCATTTACCCAGTTGAAAATCTTTACCCTTCGCTGTCAAAAATGTTTTATCCGAGGACGAAGCTCGGATCTTTTCCTCTTCCTGATCAAGCCTTTGAAATTCGGCTTCGAACTTATTTCCGATCTCATCATAAAAATACAGTTTCCTTTGGTATGGGTGGAATTGGAAAAAAGGGGACCCTCGGATATCGGGGGGTCTCCGATCCCTGAAAATGGGATCTCCCCTTGGAATACCAACAAGTGACCGACCCTTGATTGGGAATTTTGGGCAGGGTTAGCATTGCGGATTCCGAGGGGTATTCCCGAGGGTGGAAAGCAGGTCAGAAAATTAAAAAGGAAGTTTGACCTCAAGTACTTTCTTTGGGGTTATCCTGTTTCACAAAGTTCTTCCTTTCTTCCTTGAAGAATGGTCACTTTGGGTCAAGCTTCCCGATCATAAAAAGATGACTTGCCAAAGGTTGAAATTTCGGATCTAAAAATGAGGAATTTCAACCTTGTACGCCAACTCGGGGAAGTGATCGGGCTCGGCTGGTAGCGAGAATGCTGGGAAAAGTATGGAGATCAGAAACAATAATCTGCGATCCATATTGTCTAATTTCCAAACCAGATATCATAAGACGATACACATATACAGCTCGATCACTTTGTCACAAATTGTGGTGCAATCGTCGGATGCTCGGCGACAACACTGAAAGATGCTCGAAGACTCAAAGACCATAGAATAGGGTACTGTAGTTGTAGGACTTCATTTGTACACTCAACAACTTTGTAATCTGTTCGATGAATGTCAATAAAGTTGTAACATTTGCCTTTCATTGATCTTTTGTATCTTGCTCGAAAATAATAATGAGAACCTATTGTTTTGATCTTTATAGTTGCAACTTTACTTTTCCTTTCCATCGTCTTATTGTAAGTCTTCTGCTCGTAAAAGCCAATTCGATGATGAATTAATGAGAATATTTATCGATCGATAAACTGTCCTCGGAAAGATTATCCGATAATCGTCCAAATAAATAATATCTGAAAGTTGAGAAGTTCCCTTGAAGAATAATTGAACTTAGGAAATAATGATCCCGACTTTAGTAATTCCCCATATAATCAGAAACTCTTGAAAAGTGTTCGGGTTTCGAGCAGAGCTGCCTCATCATAGCATTTTGAGCATCAGTTAGAATTGACCCAAAATTGAACTGTTTGCTTACATAATCGACCGTTACTAAGTGAACTAGATAGTCACGTAAAATTTTTATTGAGGGAGGGTCATAGCAACAGCCCTCACCCTCGGCCGATTTTCTTTTTTTTTTTTTTTTTTTTTTTTTTTTTTTTTTTTTTTTATCGAGGGAGGGTCATAGCAACAGCTTTCACCCTCGGCCGAATTTCTTTTTGAATATGTTTTATCGAGGGAGGGTCATAGCAACAGCTTTCACCCTCGGCCGATTTTCTTTCTGAACATATTTTATCGAGGGAGGGTCATAGCAACAGCTTTCACCCTCGGCCGATTTTCTTTTTGAACATATCTCATCGAGGGAGGGTCATAGCAACAGCTTTCACCCTCGGCCGATTTCCTTTTGAATATATTTTATCGAGGGAGGGTCATAGCAACAGCTTTCACCCTCGGCCGATTTTCTTTTTGAATAATTTTTTATCGAGGGAGGGTCATAGCAACAGCTTTCACCCTCGGCCGATTTTGATTTTTGAACATGTTTTATCGAGGGAGGGTCGTAGCAAAAGCTTTCACCCTCGGCCGATTTTGATTTTTGAACACATTTTATCGAGGGAGGGTCATAGCAAAAGCTTTCACCCTCGGCCGATAATGATTTTTGAACACATTTTATCGAGGGAGGGTCATAGCAAAAGCTTTCACCCTCGGCCGATAATGTTAGACTTTCTTTGTCATGGTACTCGGAATACAATTTGAACTTGAACCAAAGATTTCATTGATTGTCCTTACACTTTTAGGAAAGTAAAATTTAAGAAAACTGTAAATTTCAGGAAAAAATTAAAATGAGTGCATCTATCTTCCATAATATTTCCTCAGATTGACTGCATTCCAAGTTCTTGGCAAAACTTCACCGTTGAGGTGAGCAATTTTATAGGACCCCTTCTTCCCGACCTCCTGCACGACATAAGGGCCGTCCCAGTTTGGCTGAAGCTTTCCGACATGCTTAGATACTTCCACCTTTTTTAGAACCAAATCCCCGACCTTGAATGTCCTTATCCTGACTTTTTTATCATAAGCTTTTTCCATGCTGGACTTGGTGGCTTGTATCTTTATGCACGCTCGGTCGCGTTTACCATCTGCTTGATCGACATCCAACTGCCTCAGCAATTGATTCTGATCAGGATCATAAGATTCGACCCTTGGTGAAGGTACCAATGTCTCCACTGGTATAACAGCCTCCGACCCGTAAACCATTGAGAAAGGAGTTTCTCCAGTAGCAGACTTTACTGTAGTCATGTTCGCCCAAATTACTCCTGGAAGCTCGTCTAACCAATGGCCTTTTGCTTCGGTTAGATGTTTTTCAAGTGATCGAACAATTTCCCTGTTGGTGACCTCGGTTTGTCCGTTTGCCTGGGGATGCCCGACCGACGTGAAATTCTGCTGGATCCCAAACTTTTCGCACCACTCCAAAATTTGCTTTCCCGCGAATTGAGTTCCATTGTCGGAGATGAGGATCCTTGGTATACCAAACCTGCAAACAATATTCTTCCAGAGAAAATTTATCACCTGAAATTGAGTAATTTTTGTTAGCGCAATGCATTCGATCCATTTACTGAAGTATTCCACAGCGACCAGGACATAGTTTTTTCTCGATCTAGCAGTTGGGAAAGGTCCCACAATATCAATTCCCCACTTGTCGAAGGGCCAGCAGATCGGAATCGAATGCATCTGCTCGGCGGGCTGATGAATTAGATTTGAATAGATTTGGCAATGATGGCATTTCTTGACATAGTCGATGGAATCCGAGATCATAGTAGGCCAGGAATATCCAGTCCTCGAGCACTTCAAGGCTAAGGCTCGTGCGCCGCAATGACTTCCTGCTTCACCTTCGTGAACCTCCTTTAAAATGAGATCGAACTGACTCTCGGGAATGCATTTCAACAAAACTCCTGAGCTTGATCTTTTATAAAGCCTATCTTCGTTCAAAACGTACATTGGAGCCCGATATTTAATCCTTCGAGCTTGATTTGTATTTTCCGGTAAAGTACCATCTCTTAGATAAGCCTTCAAAGGCTCCATCCAAGAAGATTCTCGAACCTCTATCTCCATTACCTCCGAGTTTGGGGTTACGTCGGAATCTATAGCCGGGGAGTTGGACATCAGCCAAGTTATTACTCTTTCCTTCCGTCCGTCAACCGACCCCGTAAATTTCGAAAGCAAATCCGCCCAACAGTTCTCTTCTCGAGGGATAGCTTGTATATCGAACATCTCGAACTTTGTCGCCAGCTCCTTCACGCTTTTCAAATATTTCACCATGTTAAACTCTTTTGCTTCATAAACCCCTTTTATTTGTCTGTGCACGAGCTCGGAGTCAGTTAGCACTGTCAGTGACTTTATATTTGCTTTAACTGCCATTTCTAAACCTGCGATCAAAGCCTCATACTCTGCCTCATTGTTCGTGACTACGAAGTCTAGGGTGATTGCATAACTGAGATCCTCCTCCTCGGGACCCTGAAAGTGAATTCCGGCCCCACCACCTTCTCTGGTCGACGACCCGTCGACATGCATCACCCAAACTTTGTGCTGAACATCCTCAACCAGATTTACCACGGGAACTGACAAGTCGCCCGAACTGGACCCTGTTGATTCTGCAATGAAATCAGCCAGGACTTGAGCCTTGATTGCTGTTCGAGGTTGGTACTCGATCTCGAACTGACCCAGTTCCACCGCCCATTTAATCAATCTCCCGGATGTCTCTGGTTTTGATAGAACTTGTCGTAGAGGTTGATTAGTCAGAACAATAATTTTGTAAGTTTGGAAATAAGGTCGCAGCCTCCGTGCGGCAATAACTAAAGCCAGTGCGAATTTCTCGATCTCCAGGTAATTCTTTTCTGCCCCTTAGATCAACTTACTCAGATAGTATACCGGTTTATGCTCGGAATCCTGAATTCTCACCAAAACAGAACTTATTGCCTCACTCGATACCGCTATGTACAGATACAAGGGCTCTCCCTCGACCGGTTTTGCCAACATCGGAGGGGAAACCAAATATCTTTTAAGCTCTTCGAAAGCTTTACTGCATTCCTCATTCCATTCGAAGCCTTTCGATTTCCTCAACAACTTGAAGAAAGGCAAACTCTTGTCTGCTGATCGGGATATAAACCTATTCAAAGATATTATTTTTCCGATTAGACTCTGCACTTCAGACAATTTAGTTGGCGGTTGTAGCTCAGCTATAGCTCGGATTTTTTCTGGATTCGCCTCAATTCCGCGCTCGTGAACCAGATAACCGAGGAACTTTCCCGATCTTACCCCGAAAGTGCACTTGGCCGGATTTAATTTCATTCTGTACTTCCTTAGGATTGCGAAACATCTGTCAAGGTGCTTTATATGTTCCTCCTCGGTCATGCTCTTCACTAGCATATCGTCAACATAAACTTCCATGATCTCACCGATAAGATCCTTGAACATC
>JAYDYQ010000666.1:0-20940 GCA_034814905.1 Penstemon davidsonii | reverse complement strand
ACAACCAAACTGTCAACTCCTTTCTCCTCGTAATCTCTAATCTCCTCGGCCTTGACACCATCTCCTTCTTCTTCGTCAGAAAAAAGAGTTTCTGGGTTGGCAATGTTTTGGGGTACTTGTTCTTCTTCGTTCCTGCTAGGAGAGTTGGGGTTCTGCGAGGTCGAAGCCATTTTCTCTGAAGATGGTATGTTCGACGAATTGAACAGATTGCAAGAATATCGACTCAAACTTTTACTGCTGCAAGATCTAGATATTTGGGGTAAAAAGTAAAAAGATCCCGTTTATTTCGACTATATATACGGATAGTGAAAATACGGTTCAACCCTTCGCGTCTTTTCAGTTTCCCGCCAGTAAAATCATGAGAAGAATCTGCAGATGTCTGACACACATTACCAAGCTACGTGTCTTTACCTGAGAGGTTCAAACATATATGCACTCTTTTTCCGTCGCTCGGTTTTTATCCCAATAAAGGGTTTTTCCGAACTAGGTTTTTAACGAGGCATACTTCATGAACCATAGAAGGGTTGACACTGTAATCTTTTTTACTTCTACAAGCTACAACTACGATTACGCTCGGGAAGTGAGGGAGTACTGATGAGGGCTATTTTACACTTATGATCGAACTGAACATCGCGAGCATGTTTAGATCCAATCCGACCTATACAGACAAAATAAGTCTCCTCGAAAGTTCGACGATCGGCTCGATCTACGTTATCGCACTTGACCGACCTGAAAGTCGATCCCGTAGGTTTATTGGGCCATGCAGGACTCCTAGGCCTAGAAGGATTCCTAGATAGGTTAGAATTAAGTATTCAGTATAAATAGCAAATACTCCATTGTAATAAGGATCCGAATTTTGGTCTTTCAATAAGATATAGTTTAATTGTTATCCTCTCATACAAATTAGCTACATATTTGATATAATTCTTACAAATCTTGAATTGCACCATGTGGAGTACTTTAACCAAGCCCTAAATAATAAACTGTTTCTTAATAAATTTACTGATATTGAACCTAAGACGAAATCAGGCTAAATCAATGTTCAGGTAAAATCATTCAGTTTTATCAAAGTAAAATGAGTCCTTGGAGCTCTCTCGAAATTTCTTTTCTTCCAATTCATTTGTTCGACATCCGCCTTCGAATTTTTTTTCCAAGTATTTAGACATACAAATCTTTAACTCCTTGGTTTGGATGGAATTGGAAAATGGGGACTCCTCGAAGACGATGAAGTCTCCGATCTCTGAAAAATGGGATCTATTGGAATACCACAAGTGACCGACCATCACCTGCAATTGGATAATGAAGACTTGTCGTTAATAGATAGAAAAGAATCGATAAGAAGCAATTGAATTCACCACAATGACGAAAAACAGACATATACGGATCCCAAGCTCAAATAAACAATTACCAACATTATAATAAAGGCGAAACAGTTAATTACAAAGAAATAGGCTGAATAGAGCTTACTAAAGTTGAGAGATCAATTTGGAGAGAAAATGTCCGAAGTCATCAATATGAGTTCTGAATAAGGTAAACTCACGCGATGATGGAATTCGAAAAGGTTTAGGGTTATATTAGTCATTCAACATGTAGTTCAAGTAAGGACACTTGATTAAAGTAATTTAATAAGCACGAAATCAAGGAGCATACTCATCTATAATCATAATCGGACAATAATTCCAACAGTTCAGACAAAATAACGTCAAGTGTATTCTAGATATAAAGCAACAATCAGGAAATCATAGTAACAATCATATATAACCCTTCCCCCGAGGCCACACACAATACCTATGTTTTGGATGCGGTCTTGTCCTAAAAGCGAACTACCCAATGTGGGTGGACACCCTAAAGTCTTGCCGGTGAGTCCTACCTTAATGGCACCTCAGTACAAATTTCGAGGATCATATCCTGGCCATGAGCCGAAGCTCTGATACCATCTGTAACGGCCCAACTTTGTGGGTCCGTCGAATAAAATACTCGATTAAATTTTTATTGAAGGAAAATGTTAAAATATTGATTCGTTTTGGTTTTATATCCATTTCAAAAGAAAAAAACAAATCAGTATGTTAACATTTTCCTTATATAAAAATTTAATCGAGTATTTTATTCGACGGACACGCGGAGTCGGGCGGTTACAAAATGATTCAAATGAACCACCTGCTCTGATACCACTTGTTGGTCCCAAGTGGTCAGATGAGGTCTAGAGGGGGCGCGCGCGCCGGGGGGGTGGGGGTGGTGGTTGAATAGACATATGTACCTTTAAAAAAATTCTCTAACTTTGTATAAGCAGAGTAAGCTTATCATTCGTATGAGACTACTCAGCTGATTTAGCACTTAGCTTATTCAATACAAATTGACCACTCGTCTGATTTTACTTATCTGTTAAGATAAACTTAGAGTTTTAAATGTGTATGCAGCGGATTTGAAAGTGTATGTTTTTCAAACAAGTTTAACTTTAGAGGTTTTATCCCTTTTTTGTAAATTCATCTTTTAAAAGCTTTATCTTTTAGGATGTTCGTTTACTTATTAAAATATGCAAGTTTGAAAACAAGTAATCAAACACAGGAATTTTTATAGTGGTTATACAGACATGAAGTCTCTTAGTCCACTCTTCTAAATCACGAAGATTTAGGTTCTACTAGAAACACTAAGTAACCAGTACACTACTTGTGCTTTTACAACAAATGATAAAGCCACAAGCACACAATAGTAGATCACAAAGAAAACCTATTCTCTGAAGTAATATACTCACTAAGATGGATATATACTTCTCACAACACTCAATTTATACAGAAATCACTCAGATTTTTAAGTATGATATTTTTCTTTAACTTGCTTTGTCAATAGATGACTCGGCTGATAGTGATATGTTCTTGAGACTTTGAGACTTAGAAAATTTGCTCGATCAATTCTCTCTCAGTTGTTGTGTTATCTCTAACTCTTGAATGTAGATCTATTTATACTTGCAATTTGAATATTACCCGTTGAAGTGAGTGTTGGGATATCTCGGTTGTCAAAACAACGAGAGTGCGGAATTTAAAAAAAAAAAATCCGAGATACCCATCAATCCCAAGATATAATTTCCACCTTATGTATGCGAAAGGTTGAATCAAACAACAACAATAAACATAAAGGGGGTGATATGCGATTTTTACCTCACCACAGGCAAGGTGGTTGTAACCTCCGGCTTTGTTGTTGATTCACAAGCAGTGATCCAATTGTCTCACCTCCAGAGTGTATCCACAGCAGCTGGAATGTAGTAACACCTTCAAGTCACGGGCTACGAACTAGATCTTGAAGGTTGTCAATGGAGGAAGAAACATATCTAGATTCAGATCTAGATCCAGATATGGAAGACCAGGGAGAGAGGGGGCGGCGCAGGCAGGGGGCGGCTAGGGTTTATGCAAGAGTGTGTAATATTATGTTTAAGTCTCTCCTAGACTCCTTATATAGGCCCCCTTAGTTAACCTAGTCTTGCAAGACTTCTTCTGGGCTATTAATTAAAAGACCCATGTCTTGCAACTTAATTTAATTAATCCATTGATTAAATTAGCCCAATTAATCTAATTAATTAATATCTCTCAATTAATTAACACTTTAATTAATATTTAATTAATTACACTATCTAATTAATTATTCTTCCAATTGAATTAACACTTTAATTCATTTATTGATTTAACTCAATTAAATCAAATATTTCCTTTTATGACTGTTACTGTCCAACTGTATTGTGTGTGACCCTCTAGGTTCACCATCAATTGGCAGCAGGCCCACGAACCCTTCGTGATTTAATTTACGAGAAATTAATTGCTCCGATCAACTAAACCCTTTTAATTGACCACTCCAGAATTAATCTCCCTTATTAATTCAGGACTACCCACACCTCATGGTCGATGTCTAGCCACAAGCCCATGAGGCCCAACTTCAGGTGAATTGATATTTGTGAACCTCACCTCTTATAACTGCCATGTACATACGGTCCTTCTATCGACTTAATTTTCCGATCGAGACCTAGGGTGTGTGAATTGATCGGCACCTCTAATTATCTCGATGACTATACTTTCTAATTCGGGATAATAATCCAGTGTGACTGCTAAATTTGGAAACCCCTTTCCAAATCCGTCACCGACCGTGGCCACGGGTTTCTCGGATCTATTATCTGAGAATCGTATAGGAAATTCTCTCATCCATTACGATGAGTCGGTAGATTCCATATTGGTACTAACCACTCGCGTACACAACTATACGCACCCAACTTAGGCACATTACGGTCAGGCTACGTGACCTGCACCTAGATCAAAGTACGTATACCCATGCACCGAATTCACCCTAGCACCTCAAGTCTAAAGACTAAATCGTACACTATTATAAGCCTTGAGAAACATCCCATCACCAATATGCGTCATGCGCTTCCACAATGGGTTTCTCTGTTCGGGTCGTTCGATGCGTTCGATCCCCTATCGAACCACCTACTCATATGCACTAACATCAAATGTCTTGTTCATGAAACTCTACAAATTCCCTCCATGTGAATCATGCATATTCATACAAGTCTTGGCGATTCCTTCGATACCCCGTCTCGTTCGGAATCTATGACTTGGAACGTGTTTTAAGATCACGACCTTAGAGACTGTTTCATGATTGCACTCAATACCGAAGTGAATCATCCCATAGTCGAATGTGATCTAAGGATTTCATCCAATCGCTTAAATGTATTCGCGAGAGAAGAAGTTGGCCATTGTTTATTCTATACAGTTATAAATAAACGCGCGTATTATTCATAAAATCAATGATTGTTTATTACAAAATAGATCTATTACAAGCTAAAGTGAATTGGCTTGTTGGGCACTATCCTATCAGTGAGACAGATTTCAGATCTTCCTCGAGTTCCGGTCCTTAACCTTAAATGACTCCCTGCAACTGTCCACTGTACAGTCTGCTGTACGGATATGTCAGTCGCATTAAATGCACCATGTTGATACAAGGTTTTTGAGTTAACTCCTTCTATCATTTGTCATTAATACCCTTCTGAGACAGCCTTTATTACACCAAGTGCATTTATTACCGTTGGAATCACTTCTGATCTCTTTACAATCTGCCGATCGAATCCACTCTTCTGATTCAAACCGAACTCATCTGATTTGACTCTGTTTAAATCCACCAGTCTGATTTTGAAATCAGCTTAAGATAACTAGTCTTCCAGACCGAAATTCAATCTTCTGATTTTACTTGTCTTCTCGATTGAACTTTTTCAGAAGTTTTGTTAATCTTTCATTACTTAGCTGATGACTTTTGGAAATCATCAAAACCTCCCTTCACTTCTTCCTTCATCCAGCGTCTACCAATTTTATCGGGGGCGAGATTTTTTTTTTTTTTTGCAATGTACTAAAGTAAAGAATAATAAGAAAAAAATCGTATTATGTTTATAAGAAATAAAAAAGTACTTATTAAGAAAAAAATGACAAAAAGAAAGGGATTCATGGAATAATTACTATGAAAGGAAAATAAAAAAAAAAAGGTAAAAGAAGACATTATTGGAACACTAGACCTATCACTCATAAAGAGAATGTCCAACCAAGTAAACCAACATACATGTTGTGAGCATAAAATTAATACAATTAGAAATTTACTTTTTACATTTTCATATGAGCCTAGATATAAATTTTGGGCTAGCCCTGGCCCAAATCCAACTCAATATTTTAATACAGTAGCCCAATCTCAACCCAACTAGTATTTAGATTGCACTTTGCATGCGGTCCAATCGGGTCGGGGCGGTTTGGGTCAATAAATTTTTATTATTTGATTAATTTAATGAGCAAATTACTTACCACTATATATTTTGTATTGTACTTTCACTATCAACAAAATTGATAAATGTGTATTATCGTTTGTAACGACATGAACAATGCAACTCTACTCAGTTTTTCCATCTATAAAAAAATAGAAAATACCTTGAAAATGAAAGTTGATGCTGGTGGTTATCGTTCAAATAAAATTTTAATTAGGGACTGATAATATATAGGGTCTAGACCACACCTATAAAACAATTTTGGTGGTCGTCGTTCAAATGATATTTAAATTTAAAGAAGATCAAGACCAATCCATTTATCCTTCATCCTGTAAGTTGCGGTCGATTTGGGTTGAGGTGATTTGATTGTTTTATTGAACTCCCTAATAAAACAACTGAACGGTTATATGAAATTATTGTTTTCTTGCACAAAATACAAAATGAAATTAAAATGGAAACTATTTTTTTTTACATTCACGCAGACTTCATTGCATGAGAAAAACACATATTGTACGAATTTCAAATAGTGTGTACAAATACACTATGTTATATATAGGTCTAGAATTTTTAACCAAAAAAAAAAAAAGGGGGGGGGGGGGGGGGGGGCCCGGCGGAGAGGAATTAATACACAGGAAAAAGAAAGGAACAAATTTGTATAGATGATATTCATGTAATCAAATTTGTATTCGTAGTAGATCAAATCAATAATTTCATCCATATTCTATTCATTTATTTCTCATTACGAATAATCTTAATCAGATATGATCCATCTAATCTTTAAGGGGTGAAAACCGCCCTATTAATTAAGAGTCCTATAAAGGGTATTACAATGCGTACTCATATATGTAAATGTACATAAATTGATGTTAACAAATGAGGAAAATAGACACATAGAGTAACAAATAAAATTCTAACTAACTACGTAATTTAATATTTGCGCCGTGAGAGTTCTATAATTTCTTAAAATTTCCGTATTTCTAAAATAGGCTTTTTTGTGTAGCACAGTGTGCATTTTCGTGCAACATAAATTTCCATTTTTATTTGATGGATTTTCCAATCCTAAAATTCTTACTTTTAGAATGTTATATGTCTATACTTAATTACTTATATTATAGGAGGGTGATGTTTGACAAAATCCTATTATTTTGATTGAATGGTGAATTCTTTGAATTATTTATTTGAAAAAAAATATTATGGGTGGATATTTATTGGGAATTATAAATGCTAAATACAATTATTCCTTATTTGGTGTGTTTATAGAATTATGACATAAATTGCCCGAAGTGATCAATTCAAATGGGTTGAGTACAAAAGCACAAAAAAAAAAGACTTATATTAGCACAAAAGGAGGGATTTGATTGATTATGAATATAAAATGAAAATTTATGAACCTACATGTTCATATATTAATGGTAAATTATTTAATGCTATATAAATGATAGTTTAAAGCTAAAATGCTGCGAATGTTGGAATTCGAAGGATACGAATCCCGAATTCTTACTCGGAATCTCCATGGATCACCCGCAAGAATTCAAATGCCATTTTGACCAAACACCGTGGTTAAATAACCGACTTCTTCATCTTCGAAACCTCACGTTTTGGTGATCCCGAGGGGGCTAAATTACGATGGAAGTAGCTTTGATGTCAACAATCTAAGAGCCCAATTATTGATGATAATTGCTCCATTAATCACCCAAAAAATATACCCTATAATGTGCTAAATAAATACATACATACATATATGTATATGTGGGTAAGTGTATATATGTATCTATAGTATATATATAAAGAGAAAACGAACACAAAAGCAAAAATGCTTCTCTATTAATTGGAGAACACAAGTGATTCCCTCTTCCCTTTTAATCAAGTGGCAGTTAATCTCCCACTAATGGGAGGTTAACACCATAGTGGGGAGTAGTTAATTAACTGCTCCCTCCAATTTTCTCTCTACTCAAATAATCAAATTTGGATTGGATCGGGTTGGATTAGTCCGAACTGGGCGGACCCGTTTCAATCCAACATCTTCCACTCGCACATGAGGGCTATACCCGACTCTAAAAGTGATTACATCAACACATACATCAATTCATACAGGCAAATAGATCGTGTGACCGGCGAGCTGAAAGAGCATTAAGAGTTGTAGACCTATTAGGGTAATACAACAACTCTTTCTCACAAAACATGAGGATATTAGAACTCGCTGCACCCCAAAACATCTTTTCCACTAACTGAAGTATCTCTGATCCCCCAATGATAAAAGAGCATACTTCACTCCACCACTCACTTGCATTCACAATCATGTCTCAAACACTCAAGTTTGACATATTGGCTGCGCAACTTTGAATACAGGTAGCGTGTGTTAGCGATAAGAAGTCTTCCTTCCCTACTAGAATCTTTTGATCTTACTTCAGCTGCTTTCCTAGACACATACCGCATCACCGTATGATTCAAAAGTAGCAACACCTAGGTAAAATCTCGAGAAACAGTCTAAAGTCTTAAGGGTACACATTGAGATTTTCACAAACCTCTAGGGTCTCACACAATGAGTGAGCAGGGATCTTTCACTCATTTCCCAATGGTCACAAAGGCACACGTGGTAAGAAACACGTTCTATTGTGCTATACTTCATTCTATGAAGTCTATGTCATTTCATTAGCACAATACAGATCTTGGTCTAAGTGATCGTCTACACTTAACATGAATTTTCTCCTTAGTCATCAAAAAACAACAAAGTCAAGACAAATTCACATCTGGCCATTAGACAAGTTCAATGGATAGTGGGAATCCATTTTCGATTACTTACGTTCATTATAGTAATCTCATCTTAATTGATCAATCAATCGACATTCTTATTTTGTACTCATACAAGATTGCCTATTCTCAATGATTACTTGACTCACCATAATAATCTAAATTGATTTTTAATTAAGGCGATACTAACTTTATCTTGCACTCTTTACAAGAATAAAATTATCTCATCTCTGCACATACTCAATGTCAGAGGCGATTGCTCGTGTGAGAGAGCCAATCTCTACTTGTCCGACATTCTACGACATTGAATGTATGCTTCCGAAGCATGTACTAAATCATTCCAATGTCTCAAAAATTATGGGCTTGATCTTATGAACTTCCAAGTTCAATTAGATCAGAGATCTACGTAATTCTAGAGACTATTACACAACCCACAAGAAAAATCTCTAGTTCTGGGCTTAATACAAAACTTGCCATGATATTGTACGTAGTTCAACTAAATAAAAAGTTCTCATTGAATTTTGCTTATGATATCTCCACAAAACATTCAATTGTGTAAATATTTGGTCTGACAATAACAATATTTATATTGTAATGTACGATGTTGCTTTAGACATAACATAGCATCACTGTCCGTACTGCTTACATTTGTAACGATCACAAATGCCTCAAGACCAAATATTTATTTATAGTTCATATCCTTGTGCTACAAATTTCATAATTTGTGTGCACATCGATACATATGTTTGCTTTTTACCACATCAGTAGCTAGTAAAATTTCCTTAGCATCTAAGGAAACAAATGCAGTATTCTAAAGGTTGTCAATAACCTTTTTATTGAAGTACAAAATCATACTAATGATTCGAATTAGAACTATAGACCAGATCCATAGCATAACATAAATTAGAGTAAGTAATTGGTTACGAACCAATTGATATTCCAATAAGATTGGATTCAGTGATCTAGACTTTTCATTCAAAGCACACATTTCAAGTTTCAGAAAATTTACCTCTTACTATAGAAGTATTGGTAAATACAAAAATCCACTTTTAAGAATTATTCCATTAGTCCGCTGACCACAAAAATAATTCAATGAATTTCTTCACCAAATTTCTACCTTTAATTCCTCAATTCAAAATTGGGGATAACCATTTTAAAAAATGGTCTTTCCATATTCCAGGTCTAATATATATTCACTATAGTGAGCCAGAGGTAATAAACTATGTGTCTCTTTGAAGATAACCAAACTCGAAACTTGGTTCGATTGTACAGGCTAGTACTAAGTTTTCTTCCATTTGGTAACGTGTCTCACTCATGAAACAATTGAACATCTTCTCAGTATTTGAAATAAGTTACGGTTCATGTGTGGTCCTTCCATTTGAATGGTAGAACATAAATTGCTCCCACTCGAAAATAGGAAGCAATTTGGATAATCACATCCAAGCGATATGTCAAATAAATGACTACTCTTTGAACCGATTTACACAAACAAATCTAAATACTCTAAGACCAGTTCATCTAGTAAATACATCTATAAAGATTGTACTTTCGGATTTAATAAGAAGTACATTTTCACCTCATTGTCATACAAGAACACAATGTTTTAGACTATTATATATCCCCAAAAGATATATATTAATTTCTCATGTGATCATATTTCTCAAATACATAAGAAACATAGTCAAGACAAACTCAACTATCTGATCACTTTGTCTAAAATAGCTAAGGTCAAACCAACATCTAACCTTGGCTTGTGTAAAGTAAGAGTTACTGAAGTTGAAGGTCGTCTTGTTATGCATTAAAAGTTAACAAAAAGGAATATTTCCTCAAGGAAATAAAATGTTAACTTAAGATGCAATGAATCTCATTCTATCCAAAACTCAAGTTAATTCTCTTAACACAATTATATAAGTAATAGTGTTAGAAATAACTAATTTCGGATAATTTCATTACACGGATCACAAAAAAATGATCGTATAGATATCTGTATCCCTAATCTAGTATCAGAACCCATGTTCCTCGATACATTTGATTCCTTTAAGAAATTTCAAAAACACTGACATGTTTTAATTTCACAAGAAATCAAATTTAAACAATCAAGATACACCATATCTTCATAAATGTAATGAAAGAATGAGTTAACCCTTCACTCCAATTAAATCACTAGAGTTAATTATAAAGGAAGTTCAACTCTAACAGCCTTACAAAAATAGTTTGAGTGTCTTGTTTCCGTTACGAAACGAAATAAAGGCAAACCATTTTACAGAGTTGACTTCGAAAAGTCTTCTCAATAGGTTAGTGTTTCCACTTGCCCAATATGACCAAAAAAAACATGTCTTCAACATTTTTAATGTTTGCATTGCTTCAATGTCTCGTGTTGCCAATGCAACGACAATCAATAATGTAACTGAAATGTTAGGTCAATGTTTGACACTTCGAACTATTGCTAAAAGTCTAGTATCACACTGAGTATCACCCCAAAAGTGATAATGGTCAAGTCAATATTAAATTCAAGTACAAATCTAATGCAAGAAGAATAAATTCAAAAGTCAAGTTTAGATTCCAAAGGTACTCCAATGTACCCTAATAAACTTGATAGGGACGTGAACACTTTTAGTTATTAATTACTAAAGCTACAGTCCACATAGGACAAGATTAGTTACATATTGCTCTAGAAAACAAACAATAACTACATAAGTGTTATTAAGTGCTATCTTTTCAAGTTCGTCCATAAACGAGTGAAAAGTACTAACCACATGGAAGTTATAGCACTTTTAGTCCCATACCGATTTGGACTTCCATAATCCGGCGGTTTGTATTCTTTTAATTAGAATTATCTTCAATCTCCTTTCGTTCATTTTGCTTCTAAAATCTAGTTTCAGCTACTGGACCTTAAGCTTTATTAAATTAAATATAGTCACAAAGACTTGAGCTTTTGGTCTCAATAACACCAGATAACTAATTGGAGCACAACGAAATAATTACCATTTGGGAAAATCTCTTCACAGTTATGTGAATTAACATGACCTTTGAATGGTCTTTCAAATGGATCGAGACTGATTTAACTTGAATTAGTAACTCAAAAGAAAAAATTATGACTAATTTACTTTAATCTGTCATTAAGTTTGACTGCATCCTTCCAAGTATAAACATACTAAGCAACAGAGTTTCCGATGGTCAAACTTTAAAGTCAATTGCGTTTACTTTGTTAGAGTTGTATTCTCATACTACTCTTTTAGGTGAACTTCGTACGAGGTCATAATTACAAGACTTATCAAAACAGTTAAGGCACTGGAATCATCTCAAATGATGTCCGATAAATCTTTGGTCTCTTTCTCGAGTAATAAGACCACAACAGGTCTTTAAAGACTTGATAGATGATTTCTACAACATCATCCTATCCTACTCACATACTGAATCTATAGAGACAAAATGTTACGACATTTGTCAATGAGTACTCGTACAATACTCATTTAACTAAGATTAACTGCCATGATCAGTCGATTAATGAGACAATATAATCGCCCATCTACATCTAAATTCCGTACACAACAAATCAAACTTGTTTTGAATCCCATAAGGTATAGCATCGAAAGTTCACGCAATGTTCCCAATCATCTCCCATATCCAAATGTTCATCATCACTCATTTAATTCCCAGTACGAAATTAAATAGTTCTACGTGGGAATTATTAAAATTCTACCAACCTCGAACTCTCACTTAAATACTTATTTCTAAGTACTTCAGAGGGTTAAACAGGTGCATTTCACAAGAACACGTCATGTACCATATATAAGGAGATATGTATGCATCAAACACATTAATGCAACGAGACATACGAAGAGTCATGTTTACATAAACACAATCATGTGTCAATCGATAATCTCCTTAGAAGATTCTAATGACCAAGTCTTAGGAGACAAATACTGACATGATTCGTCTTAACTTATTATAGTTCTTTCCCGTGATGGAGATAAATCTTGAAGATACGGGAACGTTTAGAACTTTGAGGGTAGCGATAGAATAAATTATCAAATTATTCATTTTACCCTTTAATTCAAATAAGACTAACTGAATTCCGAATTCAGTAAGTTGTTTTCCAACATATCGGATAAACAACATATTCATTCCATTAAAATGAAAATTAATCTTTCAGTATTTTTCTTTTTGCTCTCAGCTAAAGAAGTGTCTCAATTGCATCAACTTTCACCGTTTTAGGTTCATCACCTTAAAACTCGACAAGTGTGTAAAACACTTTCATTAGAATTTCTAACTTGTTGGTCCCAATTGGTCAGATGAGGTCTACAAAGGGGGGGGGGGTGAATAAACCTCTAAAAATTTAACTTTAAAAATCTCTAACTTTCTCTGTCAGCAGACTAAGCTGATCAAGAATTGTAAGTAGACTAAGCTGATCTCGCACAAAGCTTTGAACAGCAGAGTTGACCACTCTTCTGATTTTACTTAGCTGATTTTATCAAAATCAGAGTTTTAAATTAACTAACTTGCAGCGGATTTATCTAGTGTTTTTCACAAGTTGTTTTCTTAACTTAGAAAAGATTTTATCCCGAGTTTTTATAAACTCCTTTTAAATACTTTTCAACAGTTAACTTACGTGTTTAAATATGCTCTTTTGAAATATGCAGAAAATAATGCAAGTATAAACACACAGGATTTTTATAGTGGTTATACGGATAGAAATCCTTTAGTCCACTCTTCCAAGTCACTTAGATCTTGGGTTATACTATAAATACACAGTTTACAATATACAATGCTTGCACCAAACAACAAATGAAATGGCCATAAGTGCGCAATAGGAAATCACAAAGAAAACCTATCCTCTGAAGTAATATCACTCACTAAGATGGATATCTACTTCTCACAACACTTTTCTCACAAAATCACTCAGATTTGTATGTATATATGTTTATCTCTCTTTTCTGCTTCGTCAACAAATGACTCGACTGATGAGTGTTCTGTTCTTGAGGTTGAGACTTAGAAGAATTTTGCTTTGGATTTAATCTCAGTTTTGTTATCTCTTTTTTTCTCCAACTCTTGAACTGAACTATTTATACTTGAGATTTGAAAATCTGCCCGTTGAGAGATCGACAGGTGTCCAAATCCCCGAGTACTGGTCCTTGTCTCTGAAACGACTACCTGCGACTGATTACTGTACACTCTGCTGTACTTTCTGTCAGTTCGCATTAAATGCACCAAGCTGATACGAGGTTTCTCTTCAATCATTTGTCATAAATACCCTTCCTCTTCAGCATTTATTACTCCAAGTGCATTTATTACCGTTGCAATAACTTCTGATCCACTTCCACTCTGCTGATCGAAATCACTCGTCTGATGTACACTCGGCTGATCCCAAACTGAACTTATCTGATTTGAGTCGGCTGAAAATCCACCAATCTGATTCCTTTCTTCAGCAATAGATCAGTAGTCTTCTGGACCATATTTGACTCGTCTGAAGTAACTTCTTCCTTGGTCAAATATCTTCTAAGGTTTGAACTAAGCTTCCATACTTAGCTGATGACTTTTGGAAATCATCAAAACCTCCCTTCACTTCTAAGTCTTCATCTTCATCCAACAATTTCACCCTTTTTGATGATGACAAAACTTCAGCTAAGTACATGTACCTAAAACTAAAGTTAAGTCCTCAAAAATTTCTGAGATAGAAATGATTTGTTGGAAACTTGACTTTTATAGATATTCTTTTAAGATTACAGTACAGGTTTACAAGAAAAAGTACTTAAGTGAAATTACAAATAAAGTAAGCTGATACAAATTTTCAACAGTAACCTAGTCTAGAAAATCTAGTCTAGTCTTCAGCTTCTTCATCTTCCTCTTCTTCTTCCTCTTCTTCAACTTCATCACTTTCATTATCTTCATCTTCTCCACTAGAAAATGCTTTCAAGTTCTTAGAGGCAGCTTCGATCTTTCTTTTAATGTCCTCTAATCTCTTGTATTTTCTGTCTGGATCTAGCTGTTCTTCAGCATAGTCTTTGGAGGCAGCCATCTCTTTGTCAGATTTTGCTACGTCCTTAGGCTCTTCTTCAGCAGCTTCTTCTTCATCAGCTTCCTCTTCAAGTACTTTATCTTCACTTGGCTTTTCAGCAGCAGCTCTTTGGTCTTGTACTTGAACAGTTGCAGCAGCAACACTCTTCTTAGCTGATTCCTCTTCCCCTTTTTTGTCATCAGCAGCAGGGTTGAGTTGATCAGGAGAGACGTTAATAGCAGCACAAAGCTTTCTGATGTTTTGATCCACAACTCGGAGTTGATCAGAGTGATGATTTTGAGTTGCTTCCATTCGAAGTTGAGTAGTCTTCATCTCACCAGATTGGTCATTTAAGTAGTCAACATTCAGCTGAAGTGTTGACATTTCATCTTGAAATTTGTTGGTGATATTTGTGAACTCTTGCATCAGTGCAACATTCTTTTCAATCTCAGCTTCACCAACTCCTTTCATGACTCTAGCAATTCTTGCAATGTCAGACTCGTGACTTTGAAGAGCAGTGTGCAGATGACTCACATCAGCTTTCACGTCTTCAATACTTCTGTTCATGCTTAACATACTCTAAGTCAGTACAAGGGAATTGTCTGGTGGTAGAGGAAAGTTTTCTATGGCTTCCTGCACCATCTTTGCAGTAGCCTCCTGCATTTGCTTCAACTTCAGCTGATTCCTCTTTTCCATTTCATTCATTGCATTATCAATTAACATCTGCATTGTGATAACGCCGTGAAAACGTCGTTATTATCTATCTCTTTAAGCCCGAAATATCTTGTTTTGATCCGAGTTTCTGTTTGTCTTTGCTTGTTTTCGTGTCTTTTGTGCTTTTGGTCCCTTTGTTCGACCTTTGTTCGTTTTTCGTGTTTTGTTCGTGTTTTAATTGAGTTTATCGGTGGTTTGCAGGATTCGACACCTTGAAGCAATTTCGGGAGTGTTTACTGCGTGGAGTGCAAGTCGCTTTCAACCGAGGGGAGGCCTAACGCAAAAGAAAGAGCAAGAATCGAGAAGTTAGGCCCTGCCTCACCTCGCCGCCTCGAGATTATTTCCCGCGGCCGCGAGTTGGTGGCAGAGAGTTGTTCAAACTCTCTGCCTCAACCTCGCGGCCGCGAGTTATGATCTCGCGGCCGCGAGGTCCTGCCCAACTGAAGTCTCGCGGCCGCGAGACCTGCTCTGTTTTCTGCGCGGGTTGGAGGGGTTTTTCGTACATATCCCCTTTTCCCCCACTTGTATTTCATAACCTTTTGGGGACTCTTTGGTCTTGTTTCCCTAGGTTAAGAGGGTCAAGAGGAGACACAATATTGGAACACACACATACCTTGCCTCCCTTTTCCTCTCAAGCCTCCCTCAACTCTCTCTTTACTTTTTCTTTCTTTTTCTTGTATTTGAAGACTCCACCAAGGGGGTGAGTTAATCACCACCCTTGGGGAGTGATTAGGTGGTGATTAAATGGAGGAGAATCCATCTCTCGACTTTATTCCGATTAGGTGATATCTTTCCATTTCCTAGTTGTTTATGATTAGGAGATGAATATTGTTATTTTCTTTTTGGATGAATGATTGAGGATTTGAATTCTCCGGATTTATATATATTTATATTATTGTTTGATTAAATGATGTCTTGATGATTAATATGGTGATTATATGTGTTCGTTAATCCGATTCCGTCCTTATCGTTCATCTTATGGTTTGACAACCATTGAGATGAGATTTATTGATTCTTGATTGCTAGACATAGTGATTTTGAGGATTTGATTATGAATTTGGATTGTGATTCTATTTTAGGATAGACATATACCTATGTCGTTTCATATTCGTTTAAGGTTTGAGTTTAATGCATCGATTAGATTTTAATCCACTTAGACATAAATTGGATTAGTTTAACTCGATAGGTTTGTATGCAACTCGGAAGATACATACGAACGTCCTTGAATCCTTGAGTAGCAACACGAGCATAATATATTAATTGTCGAGTCATTGTTATCGTTTGATTAATTATGTTTTGATGTTGGGCTATGTTTGAATTGTTGGATTTATTGTTTTATCGCACTTTTGGCCAATGATTGTAGTAGATTATTGTTTAAGTACTTTGATTTGCCGTAATCATGTAATCGGACTTAATTCTACCTTGAATGCATCCTAGACATAGGACTTTGAAGGTTAGGCGAGTGACGATTTGTGGATTTCTACCTAGGATAGGCATATACCTAGTGTGGTCCGTGTTTGTATAATGAGTTCGTTCGTGAATGCATCAAATAACTTAGATTCTCTTTATTCGGGGATTTGGGTTAGTCTTAGGTCCCGGGTGACAGCGGTACGCCTTTGAGCCCTCTGAGAGCATCGAGTGACAACGATGTTTGTGATTGATCCGGAGATGGAGAGTTTGGGTAGATTGGTATAGTTAAGTGAGACCGACAGGGAGACTTAACTAATTTAGAACTCACAAACAACAACTAAACCTAGGATTGTTTGCATAGCTAACCTAACAACCGCATGATTTATCCGCTTTAATTGATTGCTTATAAATCCTCCTTACCGCATAATTAACTCCCCAATTTACTTGCTTTCATAGTTAGTTTACTTTACTGCTTGTAGTTAAATAAAATCACCCTTATCATATATTTAGGTTCGATAATTTTGTGTCAAGCGTTCATAACTGAAATAAGCCGTCGATTGATTCGTTTATTCCTACCTTTTACCCATTCATGGGGATTCGATACTCGGTATGTACTTATCGTTTTATATTACTTGTAACGACCGTATACTTGCGTAGTTTGCGTATTAGTATTTGGAACGCAACACATTGACTCCATCAGTGAAGAATGAAAGTCAGCAGTTGGAACAGAGGTTGATGCTTCAGCAGGCTCTTCCTATTGAACAGGGGCTTCGTGAAGAACTGGACTCTCTTCAGCTTTCCACTCAATAGCTAAAGGAATCTCCTTGACAGCAGCAGGCAGTGATTTGGATGTGTCAAGACTTATTTTCACAGCTTGCTTGTCTTTCTTGTGTTCTTCATCAGTCGGCTCATCAGCAATGTGAATAACATCAGCACCATCAGCAAACACAACAGTCTTCTGATGAATCAAGTCAGCTGGAACAAATGGTGAAATAGACTGTTGAGCACTCAGCTGTTCTTGATAAGTACTGATTTCTGAGCCAAAGGCAATGCGTTGTAAACTTGGTAGACTGGGCATATCACTGGTTGAACCAGGTTCATATTTCGATCTCTCAGCCCATTTCACCATAGTTGTATACACAGCAACTTTAACTGCTCTATCAATTAGGTCATCAGCAGGACCTGGCTTGTTTGGCAGTGAATCCTTGATAGCAGTTGCCTCTTTACTTACAATGACTCTTGCAAAGTCATGTAGTCTGTCTTTTACAAAGTCTGAATCCAACGCCTGAGCAACAAAAGTGGTCTGCAGCCAATTCAGAACCCAGCGTCCTTCATCAGCAAACTCCTTCCATGCTTGGATTTCTTCCTCAGACTTGTTCAACCTATACTCCCTCCATTTGTTGTACCTTATCTTTTCTGGGAGAAAGGTGGTTTTTGATTGAAGCAGCTGATTCATCCTTTCTAGCTCAGCTTCAAACTTCTCAAAGGCAGCAGAGTCACCTTGAACAATATCAAGTGCTCTTCTGACTTCAAATTTCTTCCTCTTGATTGGTTGAGCCCTTGGTAGAACAAATTGCCCTTCCTTGGGTTTACCAATCACGATGCCTTCTGACCGTCTTGATCCATATGCATCCTTCTTACTTTCTTCTAGAGCCTTGGCCAAGTCTGCTTCTTCCTTGGCCGCTAATTCAGCTTCAGTCATCTTCTTGACTTCAGCTACTTTCTTGCTGGCCTCAAGAGCTCTCTTAAGTTCAGCTTCATCACGCTTCCTTTCTTCTGCTTCCTCGCACTTCTTCTTGTGATAAGCTGACACTTTGGCTTTGCCAGTCCTTCTCTTCCTGGTAGCTCTTGATTCAACAACTGGTGCCACAGCTATTGGTTCTGGAGCAGGAATTGCTACTGGTGCAGCAGCAATTGGTTCAAGGATCTGCACTTCAGGATCCTTTGGAGGTTGAGTAACCTCAGCTGTTGGTGCAGAAGTAGTCTGATTTACTTGTTCAGCAGCTGACTCCACTTCAGCAGACTTCTTCTCAGATCCAACAGGCCTCTCTGCTGTTGGAGGACTTTCCCTTACTAGCTCAGAAAGTTCAGTAGTTTCTTCAATAAAAGTCATCTTCTTTCTGGCAGTCTTCTTGGTGTAATGGACAGCAGCAGATGTAGCAGTATCTTTCAACGCGCTCCTTGTCCTTTTAGCAACGTTTTCAGCTGGCACTTCAGCTGAAACAGTTCTCTTAGGAGAGATGTCATAGGCCATTTCCTCAATCTCCTTAGTTGTCTGATCTATAATAGCATCAGCAGCTTTCTTGTCTTTAGGCGAATCTGTTCTAGCTTGAGCAGCTGGCTTGGCTGTTTGAACAGATGCCTTAGGAGTAGTTACTTTGCTCCTCTTCGCTTTAACAGCGGGCTCTTTAGGCTCAGTAGCCTTTCTTTTGCTTTAACAGCGGGCTCTTTAGGCTCAGTAGCCTTTCTTTTGGATTGCCTCTTTTCTGGCACTTCAGCAGTAGGCTCCTTCGATCTTCCAGCCTTAACAGCATCATATTTTCAGCTCTTTAGCCTTATGAATTTCCTTGCCATTTGTCATCGTACATCCCATATTCAGCAGCAGATGACTAAGGAAAATTCTGTGAAGTGTTTGACCACGCGCCTTGTGATCAGAAAGAATGTACCAAATCAAACTTGCCCAGTTTACTTTCAGTCCGTAGTAAACCGCTATCATCATGTGATACCGTTTCATAGGTACACTGTCCAAGGAGAAAGTACAGTTCTCCACAGCTTTGGCAATCAAATCAGCCATCCTCTGAAACTCGTCCTTCATCTGAGGTTTTTTTATGTTCCTGGACAGGACTGCATCCTTCTTCCTAGCAGCAATACCCCAGAAATCAGCCTCTAACGGCTCAGCCAGAGATGAAAGTTCAGTTGAACCTTCAAGTGAAAACCCGTACTTCTCGTTCAACAGCTTGGGGGTTATGCAGATGTTCCTTCCCCCAACCTTAGCTTTAATCTCCAGTTTCTCATAGTCTGGCTTTCCATCCGACTTGTAGACTCCAGTACTTCTGGTGTGAACAGCATATCTTCATGGGCCTCCATGAAGTTAACCAGTGTTGCCGCCTTGAATTTTTCCAGAATCTCCTTCATCAACGGGGTGCTGGTAGCATAATAGGTTTGGTAGTTCAAGAATCTACCTTCAGCATTCGCTTCTTTGGAAGTCATTTTTCTGAAAAAGATTGAAGGAAAATGAGAGAAGTTTGCAGTTTGTATGAAAGCAAAAAGCTCTTGTGCTCTTGAAAATTTTGAGGATGCGTAAAAGATCAGTCAGCTGATCAGATATGAATTTATAGAGGTTGGTTTGATGTCGGTTTCCGTGATTTGTGCCAACCGTTAGATCAGTTACTGAAAAGTAGATCGTGTGACCGTGATACGCGGATTTCAAAATTCATTAAATATGTCAGACAGGCGGGAATATGAAACGCCACTTGTCTGTTACTTATAAAAGCGTGATTCTGATAAAACATTTTTAATACAGCACTTAAATATAAGCAGACATAAATAAACAGATGAGTAAAATAATACTTATCTGATAAATGACTTGTCTGATACAATATATCACTAGTTAAAGCCAATATCTAGTGATCTTCCTTTGCTGTTTGTCAATCCAGCAAGATAAATAATCTTCAAGTCTTCAAGAATTAAAAACAAATCTTCTGATTAAAACAACTTCAACTAACTGTCATTGAAGATTTCATCTATAAAGCAGGAGTACCGCTAGTCTTACACGTTCCCCCTGAATTCAAGAATTCATCAGTCAACTAGTCTGTTGAGAGTCAGTCTTCTTGAAGTATAACACTTGTTGCTATCAGATTAGTCAGTTGTTGAACCCAGTCTTCTGATAGGTTCCCCCTCAGCTTATGAATCCAATTTTAACAAGCCCAGTTCCACTCTTAGAGTAGAAAATCTTGCATCACTTAATGGTTTGGTGAAAATGTCAGCAATCTGATTATCTGTATGAACATACTCAATAATAACATTTCCTTTTTCAACATGGTCTCTGATGAAGTGATGTTTGATCTCAGTATGCTTAGTCCTGGAATGACTAGTAGTATTCTGAGTAAGTGAGATTGCACTTGTATTGTCACAGTAGATAGGGATTCCACTGATCTTGAGATTATAATCTTCTAGTTGATGCTTCAACCAAAGTATCTGTGCACAACATGCTCCAGCAGCAATGTATTCAGCTTCAGCAGTAGATATCGATACTGAAGTCTGTTTCTTACTCATCCAT